>CATIWC010001393.1:0-294041 GCA_948472305.1 Vicia faba | reverse complement strand
TATATATATATTATATATATATATATATATATATTATATATATATATATATATATATATTAATGTATATATATATATATATATGTATATATATATATATATATATATATATTATATATATATTTATTTTTAAATTACATTTTCTTATTATTATTATTTTATACTAAAAAACACTTTCTTTCAATATATTTTTATTTTTGTACATATTAATATATTTTTGTATGTGAATAATAGATAATATTATTTTCTTAAAAGAATTATGGTTCACCCTAAAATAAATAAAATTAACCTTTTTTTGTTTATTTATTTCTTTATATTTCTTTACATTGAAATATTTTTACATACATAAAAACTTTTTTTTTTTTGCATAATACATTTTTATTCTATATATATATTTATTGTGTTTATTTAAATATTGTATATTTAAATATTATGCATTGTAAATTCAATTTGGTTGTAATAACTTAGGGTTTAAATTTCTTGCAAAATAATCCCCTATCAAAATTGTACCCCCATCCCCATAATCATGTTGTAATAGCTTAGAATTTAAATTTTCGCACTTAAAAGCTTTCAATTATGCCATGCTTAGAGAATTAAGGTTTGTATGCCAAAATCAAATTAACAAATAGTTTGACCTAATCAAAGACAAAAATGCATGAAAAACAAACATAACACACACTTGCACCCCTAGGGTTACAATCCACTTGTTGCCTTAAAAAATGGGCCATGTATGCATGTTAAGTACTTTGGCAAAACAAAAACAAACAAAAGATCATAGTCCCTCGATGACGCTATCTGAGTTGCCTAAACAAAAATGATCAAGTCCCTTAAGAAAATTGCCAAAAAATACTTAGCACAATTGCTATCATGGTCTATACGATGACCCACACCTGTCCCGTTTAACATCCTAACATAAGGTTGTTTAGCAAATACAATGGTGAAACAACACTGTTAAAAGGGTTAAAAACATAAGAAAGATCTTTGAGTAAAATAGGGTAGATAGCTCTTAGTTACTTGATCAAAAGCTTGCAAAACATCCTTGCTATCTTCAAACATACTTCACAATACAATTTCAAAACCCTACTTTCAAACATTGAAAACTTTTCAAAAAGACAAAAACACATTTGTATACATTCAAACAAGAATCATTACAAAGGTTGCCACAACGATGGTCTCTTTTCAAAACATATTTCAAAACCACACACAAAGCACCATTTCAAACAATTGAAGAGCACCATTTCAAACAATTGAAAAGCATAGCAAGTGATCTAAACAAGTAACTAAGAGCCCATTGTAAACATGGATGAAAAGGGTGCTTGCACCTTCCCTTTTCATAATCTACTCCCCGAACCCAAGAAAACATCTCAAAGGTCTTTCCTGTGCTTTTTGACCTTTCCTTAGGATAAAATAAAAAGTAGGTGGCGACTCTTGTTAAACCGAAACATTTACGAACACAAACGCAAAACCCTAAGTCAGTTCTCCCACCGTATCACAAACGGATGGACGAACCAACACACTGTCACGAGATTAATACCGAAGAAGTAGTGGACCAGTCGTGGTTTCACGAAGTCAAAAGGTATCTCGAGGCTCAAGAATATCCAAAAGGAGCTTCAGTCCAATGACAAGAAGTTCTTAAGGAGATTCTCGGAAAAGTTCTTCCTAAGTAATGGCATCTGTACAAGCGTAATCATGACTCTATTCTGCTCCGTTGTGTGGACAAGATTGAAGCTGAAAAGATCATGCTGAATTGCATGAGGGTACCTTTGTCACTCACTCTAGTGGGCATACGACGGTGAAGAAAATTCTACGGGCAGGATATTACTGGTCTACCCATGGAAGCTGACTGCTATCAACACTCCCGGACATGCCATAAGTGTCAAATCTATGCAGACAAGGTGCACGTGCCTCCGGTTCCTCTAAATGTCTTAACAGCTCCTTGGCCCTTCGCTATATGGGGAATCGACATGATTGGAGAGATCAAGCCTATAACCTCCAATGGACACCGCTTCATTCTAGTGTCCATTGACTACTTCACCAAGTGGGTCGAAGCAGATTCCTTCACATCCATCACTAAGAAGGTTGTTGCCCGCTTCATCAAACAAAATCTTATTTGCGATACGGTATCCCCGAAAGGATCATCACTGATAACAGTACAAACCTTAACAATACTATGATCACCGCCTTGTGCGAGAAATCAAGATTCAACATCACAATTCATCCCCCTATCGGCCAAATATGAATGGTGCAGTCGAAGCTGCTAACAAAAATATCAAAAATATCATACAAAAGATGACAGTCACCTACAAGGACTGGCATGAAATGCTACCGTTTTCTCTTCAGGGGTATCGTACTACGGCTCGCACGTCAACTGGGGCAACACCCTATTCTTTGGTTTATGGCATGGAGGCTGTTTTACCTATCGAGGTTCAGATTCCCTTCTTGAGAATCATGAAGGATGTAGGTTTAAATGAAGACGATTGGATCCAGACCCGACTTGATCAACTAAACTTAATTGACGAGAAGAGACTTACAACTGTTTGTCACGGTCAGACGTATCAAAATCAGATGATCAAGGCTTTCAACAAGAAAGTCAGGCGTAAGGTATATCAAGTTGGAGATCTAGTGATCAAGCGCATCATCTTACCATAAAGTGATCCCAGGGGCAAATAGACTCCTACCTATGAAGGACCATTTGTAATCAAGAACATCTTTTCTGGTGGGGCAATGATCTTAACCACCATGGATGGCGACGACCTTCCGCACCCTGCGAACATAGACATAGTCAAAAGATACTACCCATAAGAGACCCGCTAGGTTGACACACCTAGGCAAAACAAGGGCATCCCGACGAACCAAAAAGGTTCAGGCAAAAATTAGGGATAAAATAAAAAAAATCTGTACAACCGGCAAGTTGAAAACCCGAAAGGGCGACTTAGGCAAAAAAGGGTTTCCTGGTGGACCAAAAACCCTAAAGGGTGGTCCAGGCAAAAGTTAGGGAATTAAAGCGTATGACTATATCTCGTTGGATCACTTTAAGGAAAATCTCTTCACAGACAAACCTGGAGCTTCTGATCAATTCAATCATCTTCGGGCGAAGCAACAGATGGACAAGATATTCAGAGATGCGAAGGCTATAGCCGAATGGGAACCCCATGGGATTATTTTACACATAGCTATCTTTCTTTGTATAAAATTTTCTTACTTTTATGACACCATTCTCTTACTAGGATGTCTGTCTCCTTTGTACAAAACACTTATTCAAAGTAAATACAAAGATATCTCTTTCAAAGTACAGAAAACTATTTGCCTTTTTCTTTACACTTGTGTTTTTATTTGCAAAAACGTCCAATGATTCATTGATGAACATATTCATTTGAACATAATTACTGTTTACAAATAAACAGGGTGGAAAAGAACAATTACTGACAGGTTGAAAGGATAGGAAAACGTCTTTAGGCTATTCCATGAGCAATCCCTACAGTACATCATCTAGATCCCCAGCGGAGCTAAAATTTCAAACCCTTAATCCCCATCAGAGTTAAAACTTCAAACTCCCAATCCCTAGCGGAGCCAAAACTTCTAACCATCAATCCCCAGTAGAAACCATCTAGTTTCTCCAAATTCCCAATCAAGTTATCTTGAAGCCTAAAAACCAGACAACAACCTCTGATAACTCCCCAGTAGAATGGCAGACAACCCAAACTCCTGAATTTACTCCCCAACAGTAAACCTTCTTCCCCACAGAGTTTTCATTGCTCCCCAACATAATGAAGATTCTCTTTATTAATTCCCCGCAGAAGTCATCAGAGTTTTATTTATTCCCCAGCAGAACAAGGATTCCCATTGTGTAATCCCCAGTAGAAGTCATCAAATTCTCTGGATTCCCCAAGCAGATTACTCAAGCAGTATATGGCATTGCTCGCAACGGAATTTTGGTAAATACTCCAACTTCAAGACATGAAGGATCCCTACATCCCCAACAGTCGCCAAGGATTTATTATCCTCAGCAGTCAAGGATTTATTCTCCCCGGCAACAGTCAAGGATTTATTTTCCTCAGCAATACAGTAAATCAGCTTACATGCGCATATATTACATCCATATATCATAAACATTGACGAAACACATATAATGCATCATACATTTCATGCAACATAACTTTGTGTTTCAGCTAACATTTTACCCTTTTCAGGATAAGATTAAAATCTACCGATTAACAATGTGCAATCATGATACAGTTCAGATACGCTCCAGACACGAAAGTCATTCTGTTACTCATTCAGATACAGATCTCAGATATAGTTTAGATACATTTCAGACGCAGAAGCTATTCTACACTCATTCAAATTCAAGTACAGACATAGTACGGATACGCTCCAGACACGGATGATATTCTGTTACTTATTCAGATTTCACATTCTTGATACAGTTCAGATACACTCCAGACACGGAAGTCATTCTGTTTCTCATTCAGATTTCAAGTCTACAGATACAGTTCAGATACGTTCCAGACGCGGGTACCATTTTGATACTTATTCTTCTGATTTACAACTTACAGCTCATCAAACATTCTTGGATGGTATCTTTAAGCCCATCTCCAACAAGATTCTGTCACTTCTCTAAATGGCATATTTAAGCCCATTCCCTCAACTACATTTTAACGAGTGCAAATTTATGGGCACTCTAGTGTCCAATCATCTTTTACCTTCGAGTCACGAACGAAAAAACTCGCCAATCTAACTCTTCAGGTTCAAGAAGATTGAACAGGGGCAGCTGTTGTACCCCAAAATTTGCCCTCTCATTTATCAAGATTTTCCTCACAAGACTTCTTGGACTCAAGACAAGATTAGGGGTTGCTCAGCTCAGAACATCTCATCTTGCACTGATACCCCAAAATTAGGGTTTGAGTTTGCACAAGGATTTTTGGACCACCAATGCTTCATGTGACTTTCATACATCATGTTGGACCCCTAAGATTGCTCATGTTAAGTTTCAAGCCTTGAATCACATTTTGGATCAGTCAATTGGACAGTTGACCTAAAAATCAGCTGTATTGGGGGAAAAGTTAACCATGGCCAATTTACAGTCAAACTTCATAATTTTTGATCCACAACAACACTTTAGACTTATATGTACCATTTGATCAAGTTTGGATCACAACTCCTTAAGAAATTTGATCAAATCATCAAAAGGGCAAAATGGTCAAAATTAGGGTTTTAATTGAGAAAGGTCAATTTCTGATTTTTAACCAAGCCAATGGCCAATTGGGTTTAAAAATGATTTCAAGGGTTCAATGGCATCATCTTGACATAATCACATGGTTCAAAATATCTCAAGTTCATAGGATCGACAGATGAATTTTGCAGTCAACTGATCAAAAGTCAACTGTACACTGAAAAGTCAAACTTTGACTTTTTGGTCAAAATCAAGTGCCAAGGGTCATGATTCATCAAGATATGTCAAAATATGAAACTTTTTCATCAAGAAAACCAATTTTGAAAATTAGGGTTTTGAATTTGAAAAATTTCATAACTTAGAATTTTTCTAAGTATGGAAATTTTCTTATTTTTCCCCAACTTTTCACGACTTTTTCACCATGATGCAATTTGATTCAAAGAAAACCTCCAACATGAAAGTTGTAGTCCTCCATGAAATCTAAAACTTTTCTTCACAAACTTTTCCCAGAATATGCTTGGATATCAAGTTATGAATTTGTGAATAGGGGTCCATGAACTAAATAACTTAGTGAAAATTTGCCCTAATTTAGGCAGTTTTTTGACCCAACTTCATGGATATTTTTCACCTAGTTCCAAGAGGTATCTCAAAATTAATTTCAAAGATGGATTGTAGAGAACATTGTAAGCTTTCCAAAATGTCACAGAACTCTCCAAGATCATTTGTGGTTAGGGAGAATCGAAGAAGAGAAATTGGCATTTTATCACTTTTGTTCAAGCCATTTTCACAAAGTGTCAAGTTGCAAATCTGATCTTGGATGCTTGTACCTTGAATTATAGGTCCTAAAATCATTCTACACTCCATAATTTAATGCTAATACAGAAGACAAAGGCTTTATTTTCACTTTTGAAGCATTGTACAAGAGATAATTCCATTAATGGCATAAATGGCACATTGCCATTTTCATAAAGGCAAGCTTTTGCAACTCATTCTTGAGCCTTGTACCTGTTTCTTTGAGGCAAGAAATATCCACATATCTTAAGAAATATGTACCAACTCCTATCAGCTCACAAGCAAGCAGTACAAGCATGTTTGCATAAGTCATTTCACCTTTCTTAAAATGCAAAAAAAGTTGCAAAAGAGGTCAGAACTTGTACATCAAGGGAAGAGTGGACTTTGTATCATTCTATACATATTCACAAAGTTATCACAATGCAAAGGGACGGATGCTAAACATATGAAACTCTCCAAAACTCCAAAACTTCATTTTTCTGCCAAAACTGCCAGTTGCTGCAAAACTCTAGCCATTTCATTTTTGGCTCGTGCGTTTTTTGTTTCAACACTTCAAACACCTTCCATGTATCCTACCAAAGCTATCCAAGCCATTGCCCTGGTTCTGTAAGCTCTATTTCAGCCATTGCCATTTTCAAATTTGGAGGTTGCAGCTTGACTTCTACAAAGAGTTTGGGCCATCCACAAAGCAAGCTAGGCATTGTAATAGCTTGAAGGAACTTCAAGGAAGCTCACACGATCCTCAGGCCTCACTCAAAGTCTCCATATTGCCATATCCAAACCCAGCTGAAGGAGGTATTTTTCAAAACTTTATCTCTCTATTTAGGCATCCTCAAGCCACGATTTGTGAAGAAAAAATGTAGCCCTAATCATGGTGAAGCTGTACATATGCATACTTGTCATTTATATTAACCATGCTGTGAGAATTTAAAGCTTCAAGTTCATGAAATAGTTAGGTCACGAATTAGGGCTGATTAAATTCTCTCTGATCTTTGAGAGTTAGGTTACAAATTTTATATCATTAGAATCGTGAGATTACAAGCTACATGTTTTATGTTATGGGTTTTTGTTTTTATGCAAGGAATAACAAGATACAGGTTTGTACATGATGCGCATGCAGAACTGGAGGACAGGGATGAAGATGACTGGCTTGGGCTTTTTGGCGCGCCTTGGCCTTTTTGTTTTTTCTTTTCACACCCCATGGATTGCTTTTGCACCCCCTGACCTATTTTCTTATATTTTTACATTTTCTTGCATATTTTCATATTTATTACTTGCATTTATTTTTTCTAATGATAAAAAATACCCAAAAATATTTTATTGATTTTCACATTTTTTATTTTATTTTTTATTATTTTTTGCATAAAAATAGTTTATTTAATAAGATAGAAATCATTTTCTTAAAATAACTTGTAAATAATAAAAAAATACTATACATTTTTATTTTATTATTTATACACATAAAATATTTATTTTCATATATATATTTTAATTTTTTAATATTTGTACATAACATTATTTATTATTTTTCTTGTACAAAAAGAATGGATAAAATAATAATATAGAACATATTTTTATTTTATTTGAAAACTAGGGTTTCATCCTTTCAAAATAATAATATTATTTTTTTCCTTATTTTCTAGGGTTAATTAATTTTATTTTCTCATACCTTAAACAAATACAAAACGTTTTTTTTCATAAATACATTTCATTGCATATTTAAATATTTGTATATTTATTTATTCGCACAATATTCAATTGGGTTGTAAAAGTATTTTTAGGGTTTATTTTGTGCAATATCCCCATTCAAAAAACTTGTATCCCCCCTCCCATAATAATTGTTGTAATAGCTTAGTTTACATTTACGCAATTTACCACTTTATATACTTGTGTAGTAAATTAGGGTTTTGCATGATAAGACCAAAAAACAAACAAATAGAAAAGACCTAATACATGACAAATGCATGAAAAAATGACACACATTGCACACAAGCACCCCTAGGGTTTCACCCACTTGGTTGCCTAAATTAAAATGGCCATGTTACGCACGCGAAGTATCTTGGCAAAACAAAATAAAATAAGATCATAGTCCCTCGATGACGCTATCAAAAAGTTGCCTAAACAAAGATGATCTTGGTCCCTCAAAAATGCTAAGATACTTGGCAACATTGCTATCATGTTCATACGATGACCCACGCCCATCCCGTTTAACATCCAAAGATAGGGTTGTTTACCAAATCAATGGTAAATCAACAATGTCAAAGGAATAAAAATGTACAAGAAAGACATTTGAGTAGGTAGATAGCTTCTAGTTACTTGATCAATTGCAAAACAATCCTTGCTATTTTCAAAAAACAAACACACACATATTTCAAAACAACTTTCAAAACATTGGAACATTTTTCAAAAGACAAACATCTTTGTATACATTCTTATGAACGAGAATCATTACAAAGATCGCCTAAACAATGGCCTCTTTTCAAAATACTTTCAAAACCACACAAATCACCATTTCAAACAATTTCAAAAGCAAAGCAAGTGATCTAAACAAGTAACTAAGAGCCCATGGAAAACCTAGGATGAAAAGGGTGCTAGTACCTTCCCTTTTCATAATTTACCCCCCGGACTCAAGAAAACATCTCAAAGGTCTTTCCTGTGCTTTTTTACCTTTCCTTTTTGGATAAAAGAAAAGTCGGTGGCGACTCTTGCTAACCGCAACATTTGCAAACACAAACGCAAAACTTCAAGTCAGTTCTCCCACCGCATCACAATTACCTCCTCAAAGTGTGGGAGCAATGTCAGTACATACTCTTTGTAAGGAATAAGATTCGGGTGCTTCGTATCCCACTCGCCTTTGATCTGACTTATCACCAGAGCAGAATCTCCGAATACACTTAAGAACTTAATCCTCAGGTCAATGGCAGCTCGAAGACCCATGATACACGCTTCATGCTCCGCCATATTGTTGGTGCAGTTAAAGCATAATCGGGCGGTGAATGGAGTATGACAGCCCTCAGGAGATATAATTACAGCACCAATGCCATTACCTAACGCGTTTGAGGCTCCATCAAAATACATAGACCATTGGGATCCCTCCTCGGGTCCTTCATCCGGTCCAGGTTCTTCGCAGTCGGTTACCAACATGATATGTTCATCCGGGAACTCGAAATTCATGGTCTGGTAGTCATCCATGGCCTGATGCGCCAAATGATCCGCCAATACACTCCCCTTGATTGCTTTTTGGGTTGTGTATTGGATGTCGTACTCGGTTAAGATCATTTGCCATCTTGCTATCCTTTCGGAGAGAGCGGGCTTCTCGAAAATATACTTGATCGGATCCATCTTTGATATTAACAAGGTAGTGTGAGTCAGCATATACTGTCTCAGTCGGCGAGAAGCCCATGCCAATGCGCAACAAGTTTTCTCGAGCAATGAGTATCGGGTCTCACAGTCGGTAAAATTTTTTCTAAGGTAATAAATGGCGTGCTCTTTTCGACCAGACTCATCATGATGCCCCAACACACACCCCATTGAACTGTCTAGCAATGTCAAGTATAATATCAAAGGTCTTCCTTCAACTGGAGGCATCATAATTGGTGGTTCTTGAAAGTATTCTTTGATTCTTTCAAAAGCAGTCTGACATTCATCATTCCACTTTACCACTTGATCTTTCTTCAGCAGCTTGAAGATTGGCTCACAAGTAGCAGTCATATATGAAATGAACCTGGCGATGTAATTTAGACGTCCCAAGAAACCTCTAACTTCCTTCTCTGTGCGGGGGACCGACATCTCTTGTATGGCTTTTAATTTTGCAGGGTCCACTTGAATACCCTTATCACTGACAACAAAACCCAGAAGCTTACCAGACCTTACGCTAAAGGTACACTTGTTCAGATTCAACCTCAGTTTGCACGTCTTGAATCTGTTAAACAATTTCTGGAGATGATCCAGGTGCTCTTCCTTAGTCTGGGACCTGGCCATCATGTCGTCAACATAAACCTCGATCTCATGGTGAATTATATCGTGGAACAAAGCGACCATGGCGCGCTGATAAGTTGCCCCAACATTCTTCAACCCAAAAGGCATTACTTTGTAACAGAAGGTGCCCCATTGTGTAATGAAGGTTGTCTTCTCCATGTCCTCAGGAGCCATCTTGATCTGGTTGTAGCCAGAAAAACCATCCATGAAGGAGAAGATCTTATGCTGCACGGTGTTGTCGACTAGAACATCAATGTGAGGAAGTGGAAATTCATCCTTGGGGCTTGCCCTGTTCAGATCTCTATAGTCCACACACATCCGTACCTTACCGTCCTTCTTAGGTACCGAAATGACGTTGGCAACGCACTGTGGATAAGACGTGACAACTAAGAACCCTGCGTCGAACTGTTTCATGACCTCTGCTTTGATTTTATCTGACATTTCAGGGCGCATACGGCGGACCTTCTGCTTTACCAGAGGGCAATCCTCTTTAGTCGGAAGGCGATGTACCACAATATCAGTGTCCAAACCAGGCGTGTCTTCATAAGACCAGGCGAAGATCTCAACATAGTCGTGTAGCATATGTATTAACCGTTGTTTGACACTAGGCTCCAGATTCACACCTATTTTGACCTCTTTCCTGTCTTCCTCGGTGCCCAAATTCACTGATTCAACCAGATCTTCATGAGGATGTATGGCCCTTTCTTCCTGCTGTAATAGTCTAGCAAGTTCTCCAGGCACCTCACAATCATCCTCACCTTCATCCTCGACTTGGTTGATCGGATTTTTGAAGTCATAACTGGAAGTAGCAGAGCTGTTATCAATGGGATCCAGAGTGGATATGGATCTGCAGTATGATACATGAGTGTGTGTAAGAGAATAACTGTTTTGATAGACAGAAAAAGAAAAACAAGGAGCGCAAAATTTGTATGCCAGAAACGTCCAATGCTTTATTAATGATATATGAAATGACAAATAATAGCCCTCACAATCAAAGCCAAGGTGCCTTGGGCAAGGCATCGGGTTGTAAAGTTTCAAACTGTTTATTACAAATCTTAAAACAAAAGTCAATTACCGTGGAATAAAAGAAACAGGTATGAAGTCCTTCGCCGTCCAGTTATTCAGTCCACCATTGGTTGTTGGGTAGATCCAGTTGTCGATGTCTGAATCTTCTTCACTATCCTCAATTGCATTAACTCCCCGATTGCTAATGTGTAGAGGGGGTCTTCCAGCCCGCGCGCGCCTAACAGCCCTCTGAGCCCCTGTAGTAAAGCCCAAACCAAATTTGTCAGTTTTGTGAGTGAAATCAGGGAGCTGACCCCAATTGGTACACCCACCTTCTTCAACTACAACCCTGGAATCCTTGAGAGAAGCCATCTTCAGCGGAGGTTTGTTGGTAGTAACTTCAGTTGATGCCGAGAACTGAGGGACCTCTTCGAAATTCTGACAAGGAGTTTTTATGAATTCCCCATCCATCTCTGCGTAGCGGAAGGAATTGAGATGACTTACCATATACTCTTCTTCACCTCGCACCGTGACAATCTTCCCCTTCACTGGATATTTCAGCATTTGATGGAGTGTGGAAGTAACTGCACCATCCTTATGGATCCAAGGACAACCCAGCAAGCAAGAATATGATGGCTTGATATCCATTACGTAGAAAGTGGAGCCATAAGTCTGGGAACCCACTTTGACAGGGACGTCCACCTCCCCGTGCACCATTCTCCTTGATCCGTCAAAATCCCTCACCATAATGTTACTCGGCTTTAAAGTCAAACCTTCACAATATAAACGGTCCAACGCTTTCTTCGGCAGAACATTCAGCGAAGATCCGATATCTACCAGCACATGCGCCATAGTGGTGCCCCTGCACTCAATCGAGACATGCAGAGCATCATTATGATTTCTTTCTTTCGGTGTTAGATCCGCACCCGAGAAACCTAGCCCATTGTCAGCAGTCAGGATGGCCACACAATCTTTGAACTGATCCATGGAAGTTTCCTGCGGCACATGCGCAGTCTTGAGAAATGCAATCAAAGCCTTCACATGGGCTTCAGAACACAACAGCAGAGACAACATGGAGATCTTTGACGGGGTCTGCCCCAGCTGCTCGACCATATTGTAGTCGCTCTTCTTGATAATCTTCAATATTTCCTATATTTCTTGTTTAGAGGCTTCCACAACGATTTTCTTAGGTGCCTCCGTCCGGGCAGGCTCACCTATAATTTCTTTGCCCCGAGTCCCAGATGGCTCAACAGCAGGGGTGATAACTGGAGTAAGAACAGGAATAGTTGCAGGTGTACTAACTAGAGTAGGAACATGAGAAATGTTAGAAGTGCTGGTTGGAGCAGCGGTTGGAATAACAGTAGGCTTGATGATAGTCTTCGGGGAAATCTAGGGAGAGAAGACCCTTCCACTTCGGGTAACTTTACTAGTCCCGACAATATTACTGACATCGGTATCAGCTTCTTCATTCTTCAAATCTTGCTTAACACCATGATAGTACACATCAGCACCATAATGCCATGGGACAACCTTGTCTGAGGTATACGAGATGGGACCAGGAATAGTGATTATTAGCAGAGCAATCCTTTGAACAAGTGTAATCCTAACAGGTTTTCTCGAGGAAACCTTGGAAGGATTGGCGGAAATGGTTATAATGGCAACATCTTCATTTGGCACAACAGGAGTCATAGTCTTCTCAAACAAAATTTCTTTATTATCCATCAGGCGCTGAACACCTGACTTCAACAAACGACAACCAAAAGGTATAATCGAACACATGTGGCAACCTTCACCACAACCCGGAAATAAACCGGCCAACAACAAATTCTTCTTAACAGTCATAAGAGGAGTGGAAATTTCTTCAACAGAGGTCACAAACAAATCGGTATCAACAACATTAACTCCACGACCATGTTTAGGCATGGGAGCAGTTATAACATTCAGCTTTTCTAGAGCATCAAACTCTATCTCCTTGGCTTCAAGCAAGTCTTGTACTTTGTTTCTCAGAGCCCAACAATCATTTGTATCATGGCTAGGACTCTCAGAATGGTAGGCGCACCGCGTGTTGGGATTTTATCTGGGAGAAGTAGTGTTTGGATTCTTGGGAGCGTCTCTCAAGGTTGCCAAGTTGGATTTCATCAGGTGAGGTAACACTTCGGCCAAGGTCATGTTGATGCGGGTAAACTACCGTTGGGGTCTTTCCACCCTTTGTTGATTGTTGCATTGAGGATCAACTGCGGGTCTTGGTATCACTACAACATTTACCGTTTGACGGTGTTTAGATCTGCTTTGGCCCCTCAGGCTATAGACCGCAGTAGCTTCCTTCTTACCAGTGAAAGGCTTCTTTATCGAACTCGAAGAGGCATCCTTCTGTATTTTTCCACTTTGAATGCCAGCTTCTACTCTTTTTCCAGTCAAAATCAACTCAGTAAAACCAGATGACGAGCTGCCGATTAAGTGATTAAAAAACAGACCAGATAGCGTCCCCAGAAACATGTCAACCAACTCCCTATCAGACAAAGGGGGTTGGACTCTTCCAGCCAAGTCTCTCCACTTTTGAGCATAGTCCTTAAAACCTTCACCTGCACCCATGGACATACCCTGGAGCTGAGTACGAGTGGGATCAAGGTCGGCATTGTATTGATACTGCTTGTAGAAAGCAGCAGCCAGATCTTCCCAGTTTCGGACACTGGCTCCCTCCAACTAGAAGAACCATTCAAGTTGAGTCCCTGACAGACTATCTTGAAAGAAATGCACCCACAAATTTCTATCAGTAATGTGGGGTTGGATTTTCCTGACATATGAGCGAAGATGGAGTTTTGGACAGGATACTCCATCATAATTGGAAAAAACCACAACTTTGAACTTATGAAGGATGACCACTCCCGATACCAGTCCCAATTCTCCGAAATCCAAACCAGGTATCTTATGGACTTCCATAGCACTCAACCGGTCTTCTAGCTGCTTGTACCTATCCTCAGCAGGAGGATATTGTTCATCATCGTAATCAGTATCGTTGTCAGAAACTGTAGGACTAGGGTCCTTTTCCCTTTCTTGGTTCTCCCCATCCTTGGATGAAGAGGTCAGATCAGTTTGATGCTTCAACCTTTATCTGAATCTTCTACCCCTGTTGAGAATAACGACCTTCTTCTTCTTCTTCTTCTTCTCTTTCAGAATAAGGGTTTTTAGATCCTCTTGCCCTTTAGCCAGACTTATGAACATATGTTGGAATTGGGTGTTCTGCTCCTGGAGATCTTTGATGGCTTGATCGGAAGACATTTCTGCTGAAATAAATAGGGAAGAAGATGAGAAACCTGTAATGGTACCTGTAATGATGTGTATGATAATGGGATGCACATGTAATGATTTCAAAGACTTTGGTAGATTTAAATTTGCAAACCAAAATAAACGAAAACTTTATTAGTTTAAACTTGAAGGGTTCAACAATGCCTTTAAGGCGTTACAAAGAAGTAAATAAAACAAATCTAAAACTAGAAAAAGAAAAATCAAAAGTCCCATGGACGCTTCCTCTTTGTGCTGATGTAGTTATTGATCACTCTTTCTTCCTCGAGCTGCCTGGTGAGCTTCAAAATAATCCTTTCTTGCTCATGGAACTGCTCCCAGTAAGTATCCCGCTCAGTCCTCAATTGAATCCAAGACCTCTGTAACTCCCCAGGATCAGTGGGCATGTAAGGATAGAGAACCATGTAAGGAATGCCTTCTTTATTAGTGGGCTCCACAATCACTGGTAATACGGCCTCATAAGGCATCCCTAGCTTCTGGGCACGAGCTCGGACCCATTGGAGATAAGGCTGCATAGCAAGGGAAGTCTTTGGTCCCAACTCTTTGGGGTCAGATCTGTTTACCATGCCCCAAGCTCGTATGAACCTTCGGCGATGCTCCTTAACATCCTCCTTATAGTCAAATACAATGTCCTCAAGAAGTAACTCATGGGGACCATCTCTTTGAGCATGACCAAATTGTCGCAAAGCTAGACAAGGATTGTAAGTTATACCTCCTCTGATTCCAAGCAATGGGACATTAGGGTATCCCCCACAGCGGTCAATAACAACAGTGTCTTCCATAGCCTAGGAACACCAAAGAACATCCGTATGAGCAAGTAATGACATGCAACACATAAGAGTCCCTCTTCTCATCATAGTACGAGTATATAGAGCATGCAAGATGTCTCCCAGCAAGGTAGGCACAGGGTTTCAAGAAAGGAAAATCTTGACAGCATTCACATCTACAAAGGAGTCCGGATTAGGGAAGAGAACCAAACCATAGATAAGAAGAGCCAAGATATCTTCAAAAGCCTGAAAATCCAAATCATCCCAAAATAGTTGAGCCTGGTCTATCAAAAATTTGGCTAGAAAACCTTGACCCCGCTTCGTGTTTCCCAATTGGATACTACATCAACCCATTTCAAATGCAGAGCTGAGGCAATATCTTCTGGTCTAGGAACTTCTTCCATACCTGTGAAAGGTACCTGTTCTAGAATGGATATGCCTAATAGATGAGAAAACTCTTCCAAGGTGGGTACCAGCTGGTAATCTGGAAAGGTGAAGCAATGATGCTTGGGATCGAAGAACTGAAATAATACGCTCATCATATGTTCATCAAGGTTTGAAGTAACCAGGCTGAGAAGTTGACCGTGTATCTTAATGAAAGTAGACGTTTCAGAAACTCTTGATGCTAACTGGGATCGGTGGAAATAAAAATGACTGTTTAAAGCTGGTTCGCGTATGTCGCGGTAAGCAAGAGTCGCCACCATCTTTTATGTTCTCCAACATGGAAAGGACAAAAGCACAACAAAATTCCTTATTGAGAATGTCTCTCGGTTCGGGAGGTAGATTTATAGAAAGGGAAGGTGTTAGCACCCTTTCTATCCATGGTTATCCATGGGCTCTTAGGTACTTGGTCTTATGTTTTCGAAAGATGTTTGCTTTTCAAATGTGAGTGGGTTTGAAAAAGTTTCATTTTGAAAGATTTCTAAGTGACTCTTGTATCTGTCCTCAAGAGTGTTTGAAAAATTTGTTTTGAAAACTTTTGAAAGTGTCAGTGTGAAAAGATGTTTGGTTTGTTTTTGAAGAGAGCAAGTACCCCTGAGTCATCTACCTACCCTAAGGAATTAGGCTGTGTAAGAGTCCTTAAGATAGTGCCATACCACCATTGAGAGGTAGGTAGCACCACCGTTGGAGTTGTTCGGGTCAATTCGATTGTAGGGACATGTGTGGTCACCGAAGCAATAGTAGGACACCTTAGAAGTAACCCTAATGCCCTAGATCCTTTTATCCGAGGCAACCGTTTCGAGGCAACTGGATCTTAGACATAAGGGCGACCGCTAAAACACCCTATACTTGACGACCACTTTCGAGGCAACGAGTGAGGCGTACCCTAGAAGTGGCATGTGATTTGTATGTTGTTTTCATGTTAACATTTATCTTTGATCATGCAATTGTGAGCTACGAGTTGTTTTTAATTATCATACATTCTTTCATGCAATTTAGCAGTTAGGAGTGCGGAAAATAAAATACGGAAAGGTAAAAGCTACGCTATTACAAGGCGCGGGTCTATACATCGCCAAAAAACAAAGACCCGTTTTTGATAAAGTGCGGAAAGTAAAAAAAAGCGGTAAACCTAATTGCTATTACATTCCGGAAATAGTTACATAATAATCAAATAAGAAAAAATAACGCGCGAAAGAAATTAAACTGGACGTCCTTAGGGTTTTTGACCCTTTTGAGCAATTATGAGTTTTTTTGTCCTTTGCTTTTAATTAAAAAGTAAACCTAATTATTTAATTAATTAAAGAAAGATATTTTTTATGTTTTTTTGTATTTAATGAAAATAACAAATCAAAAGAAAACCCTAGTTCTAAGTTTATTTTAATTATTAATAAAAATGTTAAAGTTACCCTAATTTAAACTAATTAATTAATTCACATTTGTATGTACAAAAATAATAATAATTAATAATGATGATAATAAGAAAATGATTAAAAATGTCAAAACCTAATTCTATATAATTTTTATTTATTAAGAAAAAAGATTAAAATTTAAACCTAAATTAAGCTAAGTTAATTATTAGTATTTATTTACAAAAAATAAGTTAATGGTGAAATTAATAAATAATTAAATGTATTTACAATTTTGATTTCTGGCCACTGGATGAATGCCTGGAGCCACATGGCGAGCTGTTGCTGGGCGTGCACGGTGGAATTTTGGATGATTGCTGCACAGGATTGTGTTAGAAAAAATATTAAGAATTATATGGGGGACTTGGGAATCGAACCCAGGTCCCAGTACTCCTTGCCTTAGTGCCCTTGCCAACTGAACTATGAAGCGCTTTTGTTAAACATATGGACAACAAATATTATATAAAACACAAACAACTATTATGATGCAAAACAAAAATACGCGCGCTGAGTTTGAACCACCCAGTCACACGTTGCCACCTATTGTCTTCTTCGTTTCACCTGTAAACATAAACAAGATAGCAGGGGTTTTAAACCCCCACAAACCAAAAGTGCCAAGAATAGCGATTAGAGCTATGGATGATATAAAAAGAGCGCGAGGGTTGGGTTGAATTCGTCTGGCCTTGACGAATTCAACCATAGTCATGATGTGGTCCAATTTTTCCTTACGTGCAAAGCCCCAATTGAGAGCTTCAAAAACCCTAGATTTCGTCCATGGTAGATTTCGATTCAGGATGTTTCAACATAATTAAACTATTCCATTAGCTTCAGAACGTTCCTAACAACACAAACCAATCAAGAAAATGGATTAAAAACGCATGAATTATGATATGCAAATTTGGAAAATAATGCAAACCGAGTGACTTGTTCTTGCGCGTTCTTTGAGCTTTAAGACTGGAAATTGCTTGCAGTACGTTCAGGAAACTCCCAGCAAGGGATTAGAATCAACAAACTTTCTTGAATCTGCCTGGAAGTTAGAAAACAGTTTTGAACTTTTTTCCCTTTTTTTTCAATATTGCATATGGTTTTCTATGGCAGCTTTTACGTGTCCAGGAATAGGGTTTTCTTCAGCCTTTGTATGTGAAGAGAATTAGGTTAAAATTAGGCCCATAAATCCATTGTATTCAAGTTTGCATCTTTGATTTCCAATCAAATATTTTCCAATCTTTTTGAATGAAAAACCTTGCCAATTTGGGAGATCTTGTCCCCTTGAGTGATGCACGAGATCTTCAGCATGTATGGAGTGTATTTGCTTCATAAAAAGATTTGACAACCATGTTTTGATATTTTCCTACAATTAAATTAATTAAATGAATTAATAATCAATTAAAAATCCAAATAATTAATAAAAATAAGAAAATAGTTCAATTTAATCTCAATGGGTCGTGCATAAGCCTTGGGTAAAGATTCAAGAAGGAATTTGAGGCCCATTAGCAAAAATGAAGTGTTTTAGGCAAAGTTGACTTTTGCAAATTCACAAAACTTTCCCAACTTCTCCAATGCATATCTTGCTCAATTTTGAAGCTATGAACATGTTCTTGGACATTTTGGAAAGGTCTTGAAGTCCTCTAACCAATGCCTATGGTCCCATGTAAGTTTGATTTACCAATCTCAAGTTATGGTCTTTGACTTAAAGTTCCTTTTTATTGACTTTTGAAAATGACCTATAATGTTGAAATTGATAACTTTTTGTGAGAGCATTTCTTGGACTTGGAGTGTGAAGATGAGTTGTAGGAAATGTCATCCCCTTCAAAATGAGCATTGGATGGGTTTTTTCTGATGAACCATGAAAAAGTTATGCTTTGGTCAATTTGCAGTTGACTTTTCAGCTGTCCAAAAATAGAAACTTTTGCATCTTGAGACTTTTTGAGCCATGCTTGTGGAATCATGATCAAGAATTGATCAAATGATGATCGTGGCTTCAAAATATGATGTTGACCAAATTTTTTAACTTTTGACTGTCAAATGACCATTATACCCCTGCAGTTGACTTGTGAAGCAATTAGGGCTTTTGACTATGCCACTTGGTGCTGTGAGTCTTGAAACTTGACATATAGATGCTTGACAATGTGTATAGGCATATGGGACTTGATTGGACCCTTGAAGACCTCAATTTCCTTGCAAGAACCAAAACCCTAATTTTGACTGTGCTAGGAGGTAATTGGACTGTGCAACCCTTGAGAGCTTTTGAACCATTTGGAGGTTGATCTTGACAAATCTTGAAGAATATGGGAGGGAAAATTTTGGGGTACAACAGTTGCCCCTGTTCAATCTTCTTAGACCTGAGGATGTAGATTGGCTTGCGTGCCTTTTGTGATCCGAAGGTGGAAGATGATTGAACACTAGAGTGCCCAGAAATTTGCACTCGCATAGTAGAATATCAGCAGTGTGATGTAGGGAATGGGCTTACAGATTCCATTTGGAAAGATGGTGGATAGGAGGATGGGCTTATAGATGCCATATGGATACTGTTGGTATGTGGAGGGGCTTATAGATGCCATCTGGGTGTCGATCGCGTAAGAGATTCCTTAGCGAGAACTTGCGTACCTGAGAAAGAAAAATAAATACCTGGCCTGTTACAGGGGTTGATCTTCAAACTATTTATGTAGATATGCCCTGGCTGGATATAGGTATCGAATCTGGAACCCAGAAAGGTTGGTGAGTTGTCTCTACTGACAGGTTATCTCCATGGACGGGTGGTTTTTAACGACGAGTGTCTATAACGACGAGGGTCCATAACGACGAGTGTCTATGACGACGAGTGTCTATAACGACGAGTGTCTATAACGACGAGTGTCTATAACGACGAGTGTCTATAACGACGAGTGTCTATAACGACGAGTGTCTATAACGAGAGTGTCTATAACGACGAGTGTCTATAACGACGAGTGTCTATAACGACGAGTGTCTATAATGACGAGTGTCTATAACGACGAGTGTCTATAACGACGAGTGTCTATAACGACGAGTGTCTATAACGACGAGTGTCTATAACGACGAGTGTCTATAACGACGAGTGTCTATAACGACGAGTGTCTATAACGACGAGTGTCTATAACGACGAGTGTCTATAACGACGAGTGTCTATGACAACGAGTGTCTATGACGACGAGTGTCTATAACGACGGGTGTCTATGACGACGAGTGTCTATGACGACGAGTGTCTATAACGACAAGTGTCTATAACGACGAGTGTCTATGACGACGAGTGTCTATAACGACGAGTGTCTATAACGACGAGTGTCTATAACGACGAGTGTCTATAACGACGAGTGTCTATGACGACGAGTGTCTATGACGACGAGTGTCTATAACGACGAGTAGAATTAATTTTGACTGGACTTGTCTTCTTTTGACTGAATTTTTCTACTTTGACATAGCTGATCATTTAACTGTATCCTTCCTGAAAGGTAAAGGTCAGTCATATGCAATGCATGGTATGGATCAAGCGATGATATTCTCAGCATAAATGAGATTATATGATATGATGCGTATATGCATGTATCATGTTGTAATGTGATGTTTATGAATGTATCTTCGTCTGGGAAAATAAATCCTTGACGGATGCCGGGAGCTTGTTGAATCCTGGGCTGATGTTGAAGAGTAGAGTTCTTCGCTTCCGCTAGGGAGGATGAACAAAAAATAAACCGGTAGGAGAAGATGACTCCGTTGGGGAATAAACTTGTTGGAGAGATTATTCTGCGGGGAATTACTCTGTGGGAAGAGATACTTCGCTGAGGTTGATGATAACTCCGCTGGGGGATAGGGAGAACTTTGCCGAGGACGATCTTTCCGTGGTAATTAGCTGAGGATAACCCAGTTATAAGCCCTGAAGGGAATAACTTTGAATAAAGCCGGGCAAATGAGTTCGTATTCTGCAGGGAGTGAAGGTATCTTGGTCGTGTTCTTCAGCTGAACTTACCTTGGTACCTCGGTGGACAGAGCAACCAGATTGCTTAGACAATTCTTATTGCCCCAGTTTTTGTGGGAGAAGGTACCTGTGGAGGTGCTGATAACTGCCGATTGACAAATCTTCTTCTGGTAGGCAAGTGACGAGATGACGGAACATAGTCGTACGCTTTTGATCCCTATCTTTTGCCTGGACCGCCCTTTCGGGTTTTCAGTCCACCGGGATACCCATTTTTGCCCAAGCCGCCTTTTCAGGTTTTCGACTTGCCAGGTGTACAGATTTTTTCCATTTCATCCCTTATTTTTGCCCGAACCCTTTTGGTTCGCCGGGAAGCCCTTATTTTTGCCTAGGTGTGTCAACCTAGCGGGTCTTTGATTACGCGTAGTATTTTTTCGACTATGTCCACGTTCTCGGGATGTAGGGAGGTGCCCCTGTCAGTAGCGCTGTGTTGCCATACTACCAGAAGATCTTCGTTTGATCGTCCAATGCCCCAAGTGATGGAGATTTGCCCCAAGCTGGTTGGCCTTTTGAGAGATTCTCCGAATCTTGACTGGACTGCCCCAGATGATGGACAATGATCATGCCATGCCCCTTGATCGGGAGTGCTTTTGTTCATCAGATATTCTTCGTGCGAATTTCTTTTCTGTTCGAACAAAAGGTCATGCGCAAACAATGTTATTTAGAAATGCAAAGCTTATGTCTGTCTTGAAGTTTTTTGAAAATGTATTTTTTAGTAAAACAAGCAAGTTTTGTAAAATGTGATGTCAACTCGTTATCTTACCGCAAGCTTTAAGGAGTCAGGATACCTTTCGTAACAATATGCTTTCGAACTAACTCATGCTTCAGCTAGGACTTTTTAAGGTTGTAGCGTGGCCTGGTTCACGGTTTAAGAAACAAAGGATAAAGGCTCAAATTTTATTTGTACCCACCCGCTCTTCGTGATGTTCTTCAATCCTAAACTCGGCTGATCGTGCGTTAGACCTTGTTGAGTCTTTGCTTTGATATACCCGTGATGGTTCGGATGTTGATAATTTATTTTGAATAGGCAGTCATTTTTTGTTGAGGGTTTGTAGGACCTCTTTCTTTTTGATTTCATTATCCCTGTTTTTTTTTGCCTGAACTGTTTCTTTTGTGATTACAGTCAACGGGATGCCCCAGTTTTTGTAAGTCTCCTTCATAGGTTTCGACTTATTGGGCTTTTATTTTTGAGAGATAATGACTGCCTGTCTTTATGATTATTCAGAACCATCACTGTCTTTTGTTTTGTAAGGACTTCTTTGATGTTATTCGCTGTGCACTTGGATCAGCTGAGAGAACTGCCCTGCCCCAGGTTATGATTAAGGGTTTTAATTTTCGAAAAGAAAAAAAAACTCCTACTTCTTTGGCTCAAAGGGGTTGACGAGGGATTATCTTCCTTGTAACTCCAGTGTTTAGGAATTGAAACAATGCCTGTACCTCATCAGCGGGGTCTGTTCAAAGCATACTGTAGATCATGGTATCATTTTCGTCATCCTCCCTCAAGAGGCTTAGAATTTTTCAATCGAGAGTTGATCATCACAAAAATATGAAAACAATTTGCATATAGTGAATACGAAATAATTACTTCAAAACAGACATGTGTAATGCATTAATGAAATAACAACGTTTGACATGAATAGAATGTTTGAACAATCAAAGAAAAATACAATTTGAACATTCGAATGAACAAAGAAAAAAAAATTCCAATCCTAGCCGTGTTTTGGCAAGGGAGCAGCGATCACATTGGGAGTCTCTGGAGAGTTGAACTGGACTTCCTTTGCGTCGATCAGATCCTGAACCTTGTTTCTCAGAGTCCAACAGTCATCTGTAGCATGCCCCGGGCTGTCAGAATGATAAGCGCAACGAACGTTGGGGTTATACCTTGAAGGTGTCCTGTTGGGATTCTTTGGAGGGTCTCTTAGAGTTACCAACTTGGTCTCCAGCAACTGTGGCAATATCTGGGACAGGGTTATACCGAGGGGAGTGAATTTCCTTTTAGGTCTCTCTTCCCTTTGTTGATTGTGACGCGGAGGAGCACCGGCCGGTTTTGCAATAACTACCGCGTTGACATCTTGGCGGTGTTCGGACCTATTCTTCCCTCTTGAACCATAAACAACACTAGATTCTCTCTTGGATGGTTTCTTCTCAGTGTTCGAGGAGTCACCATTATGTATCTTCCCAGACTTGATACCAGCTTCGATCCTCTCGCCAGTCAAGATCAGATCTATAAACCCAATAAACGAATTACCAATCAGGTGGTTGAAGAATGGACCAGACAGGGTCCCCAAGAACATGTCGACGAGCTCACGGTCAGTTAGAGGTGGCTGTACCCTTCCAACAAGGTCCCTCCATTTTTGAGCATATTCTTTAAAGCCTTCGCCTGTACCCATAGACATCCCCTGAAGCTGAGTGCGCGTGGGAGCAAGGTCGGCATTATACTGGTACTGCTTGTAGAACGCAGTGGCCAAGTCCTCCCAGCTGCGGATGTTGGCTCCATCCAGTTGATAGAACCACTCGAGTTGGGTCCCTGACAGACTATCCTGAAAGAAGTGAATCCACAAATTCTTGTCAGCCGTGTAGGGCTGGATCCTCCTTATGTATGAATTGAGATGCAACTTAGGACAGGAAGCCCCGTCATATTTTGCAAAAGCAGGTGCCTTGAACTTGTGTGGGATCACCACCCCAGAAGATAGACCTAGATCTTCGAGGTCCATGCCGGGCACTTTCTGTATCTCCATAGCACTTAACCGGTTTTCGAGCTGTTTGTACCTGTCCTCAGCAGGAGGGTACTGTTCATCATTGAAATCTGTCTCGTTGTCGGAGACCACTGGACTAGGAACCTCTCTCTCATGGGGATTGTCTTTTCCAACAGATGGGGTAGTCAGCTCAGCCTCATTTCATGATCCATTCCCAGATTTGCGTCTAGGGTTGAACAACACCGTCCTCTTCTTCTTCTTCTTCAAGAGCAGAGTCTTCAAATCCTGTTGACCCTGGGCTAGACTCTTAACCAATTCCTGGAACTGGGCATTCTGGGCCTGGAGGGCTTTGATGGATTGCTCAGTAGATGATTCAGGATTCATGATGAGACTGCTGAAATAAACAGCGAAGAAGATTAAGCAACCTGTCAAAAGGGTACCTGTAGTGCAATGATATGTATGTATGCATGCAATGTTTTCAAGAATCTCGCGGGGTAAACAAGAAAATTGTTAGAATCTGGTAGCTTGATTGAAGGAACTTCATGTTGTTGAGAGTCCTTCTTCAAGAGTCAAGGCTCACCATATCGAGTGGGTCATAGCCCCTGACTTAAGCTGTCATGTTTTGATCTCCAAACAACCTTGGCTAGAGGAAAATAAATCCCCTTTTGCCCCCTTGCTAGACATTTGGTTCATTATGACTTGCATCACAAGCCCTTGAGATCCTTGAAATGGATTAGTCCTTATGCAGGATGTATGCAATGGTATGATGTTATGCTATGCATGGAGTGATATAAGTAACCTTGTTACGAGTCCAGATTAAGGACTGTAAACAAAACCTGCAAGAAACCCGTGTGTCAGATAACAGGCATGTAAGTAGTCAGGTATGAAAGCACACAAGTCACACAAGAGAGCCCTTAAATTTTAGGCCAACATGAAATTTGGGGTACTACCCTCTTGAAGTTGGTGGGCTCAAAACCTATCCTATCAAAAGTAACCGGGTTCTAGAGGATCCCAATATCACTGACTACCCTCCATCGGTCATAACTCCAGCGTCGTAATCTTTTCTTGCGGCCAGCACCATCGCGAGAGTTTAGCCTCAATGGGTGTAGCATACTGCTACTGTTCTATGGCCAAGTTGGGTCAAATTAGGGTTCTAAGGTCGGTTGGTGCTTAACGACTCCTCAGAAGACCCATATTCTCCTCGTTGCAACACAAGGGATATCGGTACAGACCAAGGTTTCACACCAACGTAGCCACTGCTTCACCCGTGTCGGTCTACGCCTGACAGGTCCCTCACAGCTTATGCTACCTAAAGGGTATCCCCAGATCCGGGTTAGGATATATGAAACTCCAAGACAATGCCCATAATAATAAAGCAAACAAAACATTCAATTGAAAACATAAGTATGATCTATCCTAAGGTACACCTCACTTAAAGTGTCCCCAGCAGAGTCGCCAGTTCTGTGATCGGTGGAAATAGAACTGACTGTTTAAAGCTGGTTCGCATATGTCGCGGTAAGCAAGAGTCGCCACCGTCTTTTATGTTCTCCAACATGGAAAGGACAAAAGCACATCAAAATTCCTTATTGAGAATGTCTCTCGGTTCGGGAGGTAGATTTATAGAAAGGGAAGGTGTTAGCACCCTTTCTATCCATGGTTATCCATGGGCTCTTAGGTACTTGCTCTTATGTTTTCGAAAGATGTTTGCTTTTCAAATGTGAGTGGGTTTGAAAAAGTTTCATTTTGAAAGATTTCTAAGTGACTCTTGTATCTGTCCTCAAGAGTGTTTGAAAAATTTGTTTTGAAAACTTTTGAAAGTGTCAGTGTGAAAAGATGTTTGGTTTGTTTTTGAAGAGAGCAAGTACCCCTGAGTCATCTACCTACCCTAAGGAATTAGGCTGTGTAAGAGTCCTTAAGATAGTGCCATCCCACCATTGAGAGGTAGGTAGCACCACCGTTGGAGTTGTTCGGGTCAATTCGATTGTAGGGACATGTGTGGTCACCGAAGCAATAGTAGGACACCTTAGAAGTAACCCTAATGCCCTAGATCCTTTTATCCGGGGCAACCGTTTTGAGGCAACTGGATCTTAGACATAAGGGCGACCGCTAAAACACCCTATACTTGACGACCACTTTCGAGGCAACGAGTGAGGCGTACCCTAGAAGTGGCATGTGCTTTGTGTGTTGTTTTCATGTTAACATTTATCTTTGATCATGCAATTGTTAGCTACGAGTTTTTTTTAATTATCATACATTCTTTCATGCAATTTAGCAGTTAGGAGTGCGGAAAATAAAATACGGAAAGGTAAAAGCTACGCTATTACAAGGCGCGGGTCTATACATCGCCAAAAAACAAAGACCCGTTTTTGATAAAGTGCGGAAAGTAAAAAAAAGCGGTAAACCTAATTGCTATTACATTCCGGAAATAGTTACATAATAATCAAATAAGAAAAAATAACGCGCGAAAGAAATTAAACTGGACGTCCTTAGGGTTTTTGACCCTTTTGAGCAATTATGAGTTTTTTTGTCCTTTGCTTTTAATTAAAAAGTAAACCTAATTATTTAATTAATTAAAGAAAGATATTTTTTATGTTTTTTTTGTATTTAATGAAAATAACAAATCAAAAGAAAACCCTAGTTCTAAGTTTATTTTAATTATTAATAAAAATGTTAAAGTTACCATAATTTAAACTAATTAATTAATTCACATTTGTATGTACAAAAATAATAATAATTAATAATGATGATAATAAGAAAATGATTAAAAATGTCAAAACCTAATTCTATATAATTTTTATTTATTAAGAAAAAAGATTAAAATTTAAACCTAAATTAAGCTAAGTTAATTATTAGTATTTATTTACAAAAAATAAGTTAATGGTGAAATTAATAAATAATTAAATGTATTTACAATTTTGATTTCTGGCCACTGGATGAATGCCTGGAGCCACATGGCGAGCTGTTGCTGGGCGTGCACGGTGGAATTTTGGATGATTGCTGCACAGGATTATGTTAGAAAAAATATTAAGAATTATATGGGGGACCTGGGAATCGAACCCAGGTCCCAGTACTCCTTGCCTTAGTGCCCTTGCCAACTGAACTATGAAGCGCTTTTGTTAAACATATGGACAACAAATATTATATAAAACACAAACAACTATTATGATGCAAAACAAAAATACGCGCGCTGAGTTTGAACCACCCAGTCACACGTTGCCACCTATTGTCTTCTTCGTTTCACCTGTAAACATAAACAAGATAGCGGGGGTTTTAAACCCCCACAAACTAAAAGTGCCAAGAATAGCGATTAGAGCTATGTATGATATAAAAAGAGCGCGAGGGTTGGGTTGAATTCGTCTGGCCTTGACGAATTCAACCATAGTCATGATGTGGTCCAATTTTTCCTTACGTGCAAAGCCCCAATTGAGAGCTTCAAAAACCCTAGATTTCGTCCATGGTAGATTTCGATTCAGGATGTTTCAACATAATTAAACTATTCCATTAGCTTCAGAACGTTCCTAACAACACAAACCAATCAAGAAAATGGATTAAAAACGCATGAATTATGATATGCAGATTTGGAAAATAATGCAAACCGAGTGACTTGTTCTTGCGTGTTCTTTGAGCTTTAAGACTGGAAATTGCTTGCAGTACGTTCAGGAAACTCCCAGCAAGGGATTAGAATCAACAAACTTTCTTGAATCTGCCTGGAAGTTAGAAAACAGTTTTGAACTTTTTTCCCTTTTTTTTTTCAATATTGCATATGGTTTTCTATGGCAGCTTTTACGTGTCCAGGAATAGGGTTTTCTTCAGCCTTTGTATGTGAAGAGAATTAGGTTAAAATTAGGCCCATAAATCCATTGTATTCAAGTTTGCATCTTTGATTTCCAATCAAATATTTTCCAATCTTTTTGAATGAAAAACCTTGCCAATTTGGGATATCTTGTCCCCTTGAGTGATGCACGAGATCTTCAGCATGTATGGAGTGTATTTGCTTCATAAAAAGATTTGACAACCATGTTTTGATATTTTCCTACAATTAAATGAATTAATAATCAATTAAAAATCCAAATAATTA
Source organism: Vicia faba (assembly GCA_948472305.1). Classification (NCBI taxonomy): domain Eukaryota; kingdom Viridiplantae; phylum Streptophyta; class Magnoliopsida; order Fabales; family Fabaceae; genus Vicia; species Vicia faba. The sequence continues at coordinate 266,415 of CATIWC010001393.1, read as the reverse complement.
ATAAAAATAAGAAAATAGTTCAATTTAATCTCAATGGGTCGTGCATAAGCCTTGGGTAAATATTCGAGAAGGAATTTGAGGCCCATTAGCAAAAATGAAGTGTTTTAGGCAAAGTTGACTTTTGCAAATTCACAAAAATTTCCCAACTTCTCTAATGCATATCTTGCTCAATTTTGAAGCTATGAACATGTTCTTGGACATTTTGGAAAGGTCTTGAAGTCCTCTAACCAATGCCTTTGGTCCCATGTCATTTTTATTTACCAATCTCAAGTTATGGTCTTTGACTTAAAGTGCCTTTTTGTTGACTTTTGAAAATGACCTATAATGTTGAAATTGATAACTTTTTGTGAGAGCATTTCTTGGACTTGGAGTGTGAAGATGAGTTGTAGGAAATGTCATCCCCTTCAAAATGAGCATTGGATGGGATTTTTATGATGAACCATGAAAAAGTTATGCTTTGGTCAATTTGCAGTTGACTTTTCAGTTGTCCAAAAATAGAAACTTTTGCATCTTGAGACTTTTTGAGCCATGCTTGTGGAATCATGATCAAGAATTGATCAAATGATGATTGTGGCTTCAAAATAGGATGTTGACCAAATTTTTTGACTTTTGACTGTCAAATGACCATTATACCCCTGCATTTGACTTGTGAAGCAATTAGGGCTTTTGACTGTGCCACTTGGTGCTGTGAGTCTTGAAACTTGACATGTAGATGCTTGACAATGTGTATAGGAATATGGGACTTGATTGGACCCTTGAAGACCTCAATTTCCTTGCAAGAACCAAAACCCTAATTTTGACTGTGCTAGGAGGTAATTGGACTGTGCAACCCTTGAGAGCTTTTGAACCATTTGGAGGTTGATCTTGACAAATCTTGAAGAATATGGGAGGGCAAATTTTGGGGTACAACACTAACTCTTTAAGTTGGGCAAGTATTTGCACAAAGTTGACTCGGATGGTATTTCTATGCACGGAGGCCATGATTTACAAAATAGAACAAAGATAAATTCTCTTGGTCTTTGAAATGGTTAGTGTAATGAAGCATGAATGCCATGTTATGATGCATGATGTCATGATAAACCATAGGTATAGCAAACAACAGGTATTGCAAACACAGTCAAATCACACAAAGCCCTTAGGTTTAAGGCTTGCATGAGGTCAAAGGTAATACCCTCTTGAAGTTAAGTTGGTTTCAGCCTGTCCTAGAAAAAGTAACCGGGTTCTAGAGGATCTCAATATCACTGACCATCCTCCATCAGTCATGGTTTCAGCTCACGCAATCTTTTCTTGTGGCTGGAGCTATTCCGAGAGTATGGTCTCAATGAGTGTAGCATCGAGTATCAACCAGTTCTCAGCTCTATACCGAGGCCGGCTATCTCACTACTTTCTAATGGCCAAGTTGGGCGATTAAAGGTTCTAAGGTCAGTTGATGCTTAATAACACCATGCAGCGGCCCCGTATTCTCCTCGTTTCTCCACAAGGGATACCGGTACCAACCAAAGTGCCACACCAACGTAGCTACTGCTTCAACCGTATCGGTCTATGCCATACAGTTCCCTCACAGTCTATTGTTACTTACCTAAAAGGTATTCCTCAGATCCGGGTGTAGGATCTATAGTAACCCCAAACAAAACCCTCAAAATAAAGCAAACAAAGCAATCAAGAGAAGCAAATATGATGAACTAGATCCTAAGGTATACCCCACTTATAAGTCCCCAGCAGAGTCGCCAGTTCTGTGATACGGTGGCAGAACCGACTGTTTAACGCTGGTTTGCATTTTACGTTTATTATTCGAAAAATGTCGTGGTAAGCAAGAGTCGCCACCGACTTTTATTTCATCTAATCGGAAAGGAAAAAGTACAGAAAAAATCCTTTTTCGAGATATCTTGAGTATGGGGGGTAGATTATAGAAAGAGAAGGTGTTAGCACCCTTTCTATCCATGGTTTTCCATGGGCTCTTAGGTACTTGCTCCTCTTTTTAAAATTGCTTGTGTATGTGCTTTGTTTTTGAAAATGTTTTGCTTCATGATAACCCTTGTATCAGTCCTCAAAGGTGTGACGAAGTTGTTTTGAAAATTGTTTTGAAACGTGTAAGTGTGAAAAGCTTTGATTTAAGCAAGTACCTACTAGCATCTACCTACTTGAAAAAAGATCGTTTCTATTCTTGTTTCCTTAGACAGCGCTATCTCACTATTGAGAAATAGGTAGCACCGTCGTTGGAGTTGTAAGGGCCAATTTGAAAGGGACGTACGATCACTAAAGCAATGTTAGGATACCTTAGTAGTAACCCTAGAGTCTTAAGATCTTTTTCGAGGCAACATTTCCGAGGCAACATTTCCGAGGCAACATTCGAACGGGACATTTGTTCTTTTTAGACAGGAGGGCAACCACTAAGACACCCTATGGTTAATGATCATTTACCGAAGGCAACCGAAGTGAGAGTATTCCCTGAGAGTGATATGTGCGAGTGATATGTTTTCAGTTATTTAATCTTTGCACATTAGGGTTTTCTAACCGTATTAATTTGTCATGCATTCTTGTTATACAATCCTATTAGCATACATCTAAACAGTTAAATATTTGCGGGAATTAAAAATGAGAGAAAGTAAATCTACGCTATTACAAGGCTTCGGGGAGGGGGATTAATTACATAGCCAAAAACCCGGGGAAAAAGCGATAAATAAAATCCCTAAATTAAACTATTACAAACTTTTGTACCCCAAAATTTTCCCTCTCATTTTTCAAGTACTTGCTCACAAGATATTCTAAGACGTCAAGTTTGCAGCACTGATACATCAATTTAGGCTTGAAATTGGCACAAGGGAAAAATGGTCAATTGCATACTGGAAAGTCAAACTTTGACTTTTTGGTCAACATTACAACCCAAAGATCAAATTTCATCAAGACATTCAAAAATATCAAGTTTGATCATTAAGAAGTCAAGAGAATCAAAAATCCAACTTTGCAAGACTTTGAGATTTTTCTAAGTATTTTTTATACTTGGTTAATTTCATTTGCTTCATGGCATTTTAATACAACTCCAAATAACTCAAGATGATGCAAGTAATTCAAGTTATTACAAAGTGACATTTTGTAAAATTACAAATTCTAAAACTATGTCTTGATTAAAACCTTGTCACAATATTTTTGTCTTTTGACATAATGTGCACAAGCCCAAAATTGTGACATGCTACAAACCATGCTGTCCAAAGTTGAAGAAAATATGATATCACATTGCCACAACACACTATGCTGCCCTGCAAAAAAAAACTTGTGCCATGCTACAATCCAAAACTGCTGCTCTATGCAGTCTGCCCAAACCTGCACCACAACAACCCCAAAATTGCACCAAAATGGCAAAGGAAGTTTGTGTACAAAAAGTGTCAAAGCAGTAACCAAAAAGAATTCAAAATAACTTATGTAGTTTGATAACACGAAAACGTATCGCTTTTTAGGTCTAATTTACACGAGTTATTTGTACGTTTTTATCAAATAATATGCATCACAAAGGTATTTTTATTTGTTTTAGGTAAACTATATTTCCCAAGGCATAAAATGGCGAATTAGTTAAAAAGAGCAATACAAGCTAGGAAATGGCAAGAAGAAAGAAGAAAAAGGGCAGTCTGTTAAGAAGCTCACTCCAAAAGGGTGTTACGAGCGCAACGCCTAACGTTACGAGCACAACACCCAACCAACGCTGTTACGAACGTAACACAACGTGTTACGGACGTAATGAAGATCCCATGCTGTTACGAACGTAATGAATATCATTACGAACGTAATGTCTTTAATACTCAGTCTACGCAATAACACACGAAGCGACCACACGAAGTCCACGCGAAGTTTTTGGCACCTCGTTCCACCAGCCAAGAATATAGGCACATACGAAATTAATGGAAGAAGGCAGTTACAACCAAAGGCCTATATATATCTTGAAGAATTCACTTTGAAAGGGTTGGAGATTTTGCTACAGAGCCAAACTTTTGCCTTTCTGTATTATTTTGTTTTATTTGCTTTTGAACCATTATAGCCACTGTAACGTTCAGTTTCAAAAATTAGTTTCCAAAAGTGTTAATTCTTCATCTAAGGATTAACACGGGTAGTCATATATTTCAATTAATCGCAAGGATACTGTACGCACTCAAGATTACCACAGCAACATAATTACAAGTTTTTTTATGCAATTGGTTTTTATTATTCTTATGCTATGTTAATTATTTTTATGAATTGTATTTTACGTTGCATGGTTACTAAATACATTATGTCTGGCTAATTTCGTTTGTACCGGTATGTGACTCCTAAGCACCGAAGGAATTTAGTGATAACTTGGCTAAAAACTTTTATAAATAATTTCTGGTTTCCAATTTTCATATTTAATTTAACTACCCTTGTCACGAGAGTGAAAGGATATTTAACACGATTTTGCCACGAGAGTGGGAAATTAATTAAGGCAAGAACCTGCATGCGAGAGCTGGGGTTCGACCCAGATAGTGGTAACGAAACATTAATTTTTAAATACACGAGAGTGTTTTAACAAATTAATTAAACTCAAGTTGTTTTCAAAAAGTGTTATTAAATTTAAAGTGCATCCACTAGGTTTAGTAGCATAACTTATTTCATGAACACGAAAGTGTATGTCTCAGGTTTTTAAACAATTCGTTTTTACCGAAATACTTTATATGCCAAGTGATTCACCGAGTTCCCAAAGTCCGACTATCACATACCGGTATAACTATTACTATTGTTTTTAATTAAAATCTATTTCCCCTAAAACCAAATATTCATCGCTTAGTTAAACAATTGTAACATTAGATCGTATGCGCAGTCTCTGTGGGTTCGATAATCATTTAAAACTAGAACGACTAAACTGTATACTTGTAGTTAGTATCCCGATAGACTCATAATGTCCCGATCAATTTTTTGGCGCCATTGTCGGGGACTGATTAGTAAATTAAGTATGATTCTTCTGTTGCGCGTTTAGACTAGGCAACAAAAACCATTTTTTTTTCGATTTGTATGCCAAGGACTCGTTCACAAGGCGAACCACTTGACAAATCGACGGAAGAACCTAAACGCATCCTTTCTGTAAGACGAATGGTCAGGGATTACTGTTTAAATCATGTTATTCCTTTACCAAAACCTGAAATCAAGATTGATTCCGAAACAGATTCTAATTCTTCCTCTGAAACCGAAATCAATCTAGAAGTAGAAATGGCCGAAGAACGAAGGACCCGTCCACTGAAGGAGTACGCAACTCCATCACAACAAGAACCCCACAATAGCATTGCTGCTCCAGCAATTAATCGAAACGATTTTGAGTTGAAACCGTCATTGATATCAGCTATCCAACAACGCCAATTCTCTGGAAATCCTACCGAGGATCCAAATGAACATCTTACAAAATTCGTTCAATTTGCCGACACAGTTATAGCAAATGGTGTTAGTAAAGATGCAATAAGATTACGTCTTTTTCCTTTTTCGCTAAGAGATAGAGCTTGGGCTTGGTTGCAATCCTTGCCGTCAAATTCCGTCACTATGTGGGAAGGACTTAAGACTGTATTTTTAGCACGATACTTTCCCCCAAGAAAGACTGTTGCATTAAGAGCTCAAATCAACAGATTTAGGCAGAAGGATACTGAATCGCTATTCGATGCATGGGAACACTACAAAGATATGATGCGAATGTACCCACATCACGGATTAGAAAACTGGCTGATTATCCACACATTTTACAATGGACTCTTGTACAACACAAGACTCTCTATAGATGCCGCCACAGGTGGTACACTGATGGACAAGCCTTATGATGAAGCTAACCAACTCATTGAAAATATGGCTCAAAACCACTATCAGTGGGGAGGAGAAAGAACACCCGTGGAGAAAACTCAAACCAAAAGTGGGATGTACGAGATTAGTAGCCTAGATAAAGTTAATTCTAAGGTAGATGCTCTTACCCAAAAGATAGAAAGCTTGACCTTACCTCCTGCAGCCACCGTGGCTGCAGTAACCCCAAACTGCGAAGTTTGTGGAGTTCCTGGTCATGTTGGAACCGAATGTCAAATCCTAGCAGGAATATCAGTTGATTAGGTGAATTACGCTCAAGGTAATCCTTATGCTAATACCTATAACCCTGGTTGGAAGAACCATCCTAACTTCTCGTACAAGAACAATAACACTTTATATGCACCTGGCCAAGCACCCGCTGTACCTCCAGGCTATCAAAAACCCGCTGCTAATGTTCCTAACATTCCTAGGAAGTCTAACCTTGAAATCCTAATGGAAAATTTTATCGCTAATCAAGCTCAACAAAACAAAGAATTCCTCAATCAAAACGTTCACACCGGTGAACAATTGAAGCTATTAGCAAATAAGGTAGATGCCCTAGCAACTCACAATAAAATGTTAGAAACCCAAATCTCCCAAGTAGCACAACACCAAGCTAGTTCTGCCGCACCTGCTGGTACGTTTCCTGGACAACCACAACCCAATCCTAAAGGACATGCTAATGCTATCACATTGCGAAGTGGGACAACACTTGATGGACCGGTAGATCCTAGACTCAAAAACCCTACCATGTATCAAAAACCTGAAAAGGAAGCAGAGAAATCGAAAGAACAATCTGAGAATGTAGAGGAAGACGCAAACAAGAACGGAGAGGTTTCAGATAAACCTTACGCACCTCCACCGCCATATAAACCACCAATTCCATACCCTCAAAGACTTACAAAATCCAAAAACGAGGGGCAATTCAAGAAATTTGTAGAACTTCTGAAACAATTAAACATCGCTATTCCGTTTACAGAAGCTATAACTCAAATGGCGTCATATGATAAATTCCTAAAAGAAATATTGTCTAATAAGAAAAAAATTGTTGAAAACGAAACCGTTATGCTGACTGCCGAATGTAGCGCCATAATTCAAAATAACATGCCTCCAAAGCTAAAGGATCCTGGTAGTTTCTCCATACCATGTGTAATTGGAAAATCTGTCATAGACAAAGCTCTATGCGATTTAGGAGCAAGTGTTAGTCTAATGCCCTTATCTATTTGCGAGAAGCTCAAACTAGGTGACATGAGACCTACCAAGATGTCCCTATAACTAGCCGACAGATCAGTCAAATTCCCCGTTGGTATGCTAGAAAACATTCCTGTCCGAATAGGACAATTTTACATACCTACTGACTTCATAATAATGGACATAAAGGAAGATTCAAATATTCCCATCATATTAGGGAGGCCATTTTTAGCCACTGCAGGAGCCATTATCGATGTTAAGAAAGGAAAGCTTACCTTCGAGGTAGGAGAAGAAAAAGTAGAATTTATTCTTTCCCAATTCTTCAAAGCCCCTGCTATAGATGACTCATGTTGTTTCCTAGATATTATTGATGAATGTGTCAAAGAACTAGAAAGCCAAGAAGACACCTATTCTGGGATATTGAAAATTCTGACACCAACTATCTTCGAGGATGATGACTGAAGACGGGAATATCACGATGCCAACCTAAGCGAATGTTTCGCCTTAACACCCGATCCTACCCCAACTGATAAGAAAACTGGTATAGAACTTAAAACGTTACCTAAAGATCTAAGGTATGAATTTTTAGATAAAGAACTCGAACGACCAGTTAGAGTCAAGGCCAGTTTAGGGAAGATCGAAACCGAAAAACTTCTTAATGTGTTAAGGAAGTATCCAACCGCGTTAGGATATAATATATCAGATCTAAAAGGAATAAGCCCTTCTCTCTGTATGCACCGCATTATGCTAGAAGAGGACTGCAAGACTTCTAGAGAACATCAAAGACGAACAAATCCTATCCTAAGTGAAGTCGTAAAGAAAGAAGTGCAGAAACTACTAGAGGCAGACATCATATACCCAATATCAGATAGCAACTGGGTCAGTCCAGTTCACGTAGTACCTAAGAAAGGAGGTGTTACGGTTATAACAAACACATAAGGCGAATCGGTGGCACAACGTACCCAAACAGGATGGAGAATGTGTATTGATTACAGAAAACTAAACAAAGCTACGCGCAAGGACCATTTCCCATTACCATTCATAGATCAAATGCTCGAGCGCTTAGCTAAACATTCCCATTTTTGCTATCTTGACGGATACTCAGGATTCTTCCAAATTCCCATTCATCCTGATGATCAAGAGAAAACTATGTTCACATGCCCCTATGGTACCTTTGCATACCGAAGAATGCCATTTGGACTATGTAACGCACCTGCAACTTTTCAACGATGCATGATGGCAATTTTCGCAGACTTTTTGGACGAAATTATGGAAGTATTCATGGATGATTTTTCTGTCTGCGGAGAAAGTTTTGACGGATGTTTATCAAATCTTGAGCTAGTACTGAAACGCTGTGTCAATGTCAACCTAGTGCTCAACTGGGAAAATGTCACTTCATGGTGAGACAAGGAATTGTGTTGGGTCACATTGTATCAAACAGAGGGATTAAAGTCGATAAAGCAAAAATCGAAATTATCAAAAACCTTCAACCACCCAAAACAGTTAGAGAAATAAGAAGCTTTCTAGGACACACTGGTTTTTACCGACGTTTTATAAAAGATTTCTCTAAAATCACTAAGCCACTAACTGAACTATTGATGAAAGAAGCCAAGTTTATTTTCGACGATAAATGCTTAAACGCATTTGAGACACTTAAAGAAGCCTTAATTTCAACACCTATAATGCAACCTCCTGATTGGAACCAACCATTTGAAATAATGTGCGATGCGAGCGATTATGCTGTAGGCGTAGTCCTAGGACAACGCAAGGATAAAAAGCTTCATGCTATTTACTACGCAAGCAGAACACTTGATCCCACACAAATGAATTACGCCACTACGGAGAAGGAACTTTTAGCTGTTGTATTCGTGTTGGACAAATTTCGTTCCTACTTAGTAGGCGCCAAAATCGTTATTTACACGGATCATGCTGCAATCCGATACTTGCTAAGTAAGAAAGACGCCAAACCACGACTACTCAGATGGATCTTACTCCTACAAGAGTTTGACTTGGAAATAAAAGACAAAATGGGGACTGAAAACGTGGTAGCAGACCATTTATCAAGATTGGATGGAATCCAAACCGAGAGTGTTCCCATAAACAAAGATTTCCCATATGAATGCCTTATTGCTAAACTAGAGATAGCTCCTACCGACAATTTAGATCAATGCGATGAACATTTAACAACTGCGGTAGTAGAAGCCATTTGTACCAACATCACATTACCATGGTACGCTGATTTCGTTAACTACTTAGCCACCGGTGTTCTACCACCCGATTTAACGTACCAATAGCGGGAGAAATTATTCCATGATCTTAGACACTACTTTTGGAATGAACCACTACTCTTTAAAAGAGGCGCCGATGGTATCTACCGTCACTGTGTTCCTAACGGTGAAGTGGACGACGTCATTTCTCATTGCCATTCCGCCCCTTATGGTGGACATGCTAGTACTTCGAAAACTTGTGCAAAAATACTTCAAGCTGGTTTCTTTTGGCCTACTTTATGGAAATACGTCCATGTAGAAATTATGAACTGCGATAGATGTCAGCACACATGAAATATATCTAGACGTGACGAAATGCCGCAAAAAGGGATTCTCGAAGTTGAAATTTTCGATGTATGGGGAATTGATTTCATGGGACCGTTCCCCACATCTTTTGGAAATAAGTATATATTGGTAGCTGTTGACTACGTATCAAAATGGATTGAAGCCGTTGCTACACCCACAAATGATACACGAGTGGTACTTAAATTATTCAAAAATTTTATCTTCCCACGATTCGGTATACCAAGACTAGTAATTAGTGATGGCAGTTCCCATTTTATCTCTAGAATTTTTGAAAAACTACTTTCAAAATATGGCGTTAAACATCGCATAGCCACACCATACCATCCTCAAACAAGTGGACAAGTGGAAGTGTCAAATAGGGAAATTAAACAAATCCTTGAGAAAACTGTAGCCACATCCAGAAAGGATTGGTCCTCCAAGCTAAATGATGCTCTTTGGGCATATAGGACAGCTTTTAAAACCCATATCAGAACAACGTCGTTTAAATTAGTTTATGGAAAATCTTGTCATTTGCAAGTAGAATTAGAACATAAAGCTTACTGGGCCATTAAAACTCTTAACTTAAATTACAAGACTGCTGGCGAGAAACGAATATTAGATATCCATGAATTAGAAGAATTGCGTTTAGACGCTTATGAAAATGCTAGAATCTATAAGGAGAGAACAAAAAAATGGCATGATAAGCGTATCTCGTGGAAAGAATTTAAGGAAGGAGACATTCTACTCCTATTCAACTCTAGACTGAAACTCTTCTCGGGTAAATTATGTTCCAGATGGTCAGGACCATTCGAAATTAATAAAGTTTTCCCAAGTGGTGCGGTAGAAATTAAAGGAAATTCCATCGAACCATTTATAGTCAATGGCCAGCGCTTAAAGCATTATTTTAACATCGAAAATCTAAACTATTCGGCTTATCTGCAGTTAAGTGAGCCACCTACCCCGATACCTAACTGAATAGGTACTGTCTGTCGAGCCATCGACATAAAACAAAAGCGCTTCATGGGAGGCAACCCATGTTTACTTTTAATTATTTTTGTTGTTTTGATATGTTTTTATTTTTTAACTTTGTTTTAATCTTTCAGATTTTCATGTTGCATCCCTTACTCCTTTTTATTTAAACTTCTTTTTCTTTTGCTTAACTTCGGCATTTTAACCTGAAAATACTAACTTAGTTTTTCATACATTTATTAAATATTTTCAGGGTAATTCATTAGCTTTAATTTTTAGCTCCATGGCATGTATGAACTACATGAACATAACCCTGAGAAGTAGGCATCAGAGAAGGCGCTTTGAGGATCTAGTTGAGCGAGAGATATGTCCAACCATTTATGCTGACGACCATGCTATGACTGCTTTAGGCATTCGTGAGAGCGTTATGTATCTGATTAACCAAATAGGTTGGGACAATGCTCCAATTCGGAGACGCTATTGTACCTACCGTAAGTTGACCCTTGAGTTCTTGAGCACACTAAGCTATCTACCAAACCATGGGTTAGGTTTCAACCGCGTGCTGATCACCTTCAGACTGTTTAATATGGACTACCGCTACAATCATAGGGAGTTTTCCAATCTGTTAGGATTCCCTAATGGCCCTGATGTTATCACCATGACCCAAGAAGACCTATTGCTAGATACTGACCTTGATTACTTCTGGGGTAGTATTGCTGGAAACAACCATCCTGAGCCAAATGACCTTTACTCGGAGTCCATCCATAACCCTGCTATCAGGTACTTCCATAAAATCATTGCCCACACCCTCTTCGGAAAAGAGTAGAATGTTACATTGTGTCACGTGATGAGCTTTTCATCATGTATTGTGCTTTGCAGAACCGTCCAGTAAATAGTGCCACCTATATGCTTGCTAATATGGAACGTATTATCCAAACACCAAATGCCCTAATCCTCATAGGTGGGTTAGTTACTATGATATCAAATGCCATTGGACTCCAAAGACCTATGTTAGGATCAAATCCGCACTATGGGATTAAGCCGATGAATATAGAGTTTTTCTTCAACACTAGTTTCATAGGAAACCTTGGGCCGAATGAATTTGAGCTGCTGATTAACCATGAAACTGTTCACCAGTTTGTACTCCCAAATCCCATTACTAGTGTCCACAACAGAGTAAATTGGCTTTTTAATCTCCACCATCCTTCTACACCGCCTTCGTCTCCTTCCACTATTGACATTTATGAAGTCCCAAATACCTCTCCAGCTGCTGAAGAATCCGATCCTGAAACACCACCTGGATACCACCAGTTTCCTGACCCATGGGATCAGCCTGTAGTTTCCACCGAGTCCACCTTCCTAGCTCCTGAGATACCACCACCACCTCCACCTACTGTCACAATCGACTCTTTGAATGCAGAAATAACCACAATGCAGGGTGAGCTTACATCTTTACATGTGGATTTCATTGCCTTTATGGATTTGGTAACTGAACAACTGGATTTCATTCACCAACATCTGTTCTCTACTCATCGTGGCTAGGAGTTGCCTTCGTTATGCTAGTTTGTTCCGTTCTTTCATTTATGTACACAGTGAGGTCACTGTTTGGTCTTAGTGTGGGGGAGGAACTTAGTTTTAGTCTTTTATTATTATTCCATGCATTTAGTTATTATTTGTTTCAAATTTTAAACAATTTTATTAGTTAATGATATTTAAATTATTCATCAAGTTTCAATTTTACTGTCTTTACTGTTATTATTTTTTCTGTTATTACTGTCATTATATTTTAGTGTTAGTATTACTCCTTTACACTACTCTATTAATACGCTACTCAACCATGATATTTTGTTGCCTAATTTCCCCGAAAAATCCAGAAATAATATAGTGGTGTATGAAAGTTATTTTTCCCTCCACAAACAACGTGTTACGAACGTAACACAGATGTTATGAACGTAACAACCCCCCATCCGCGTTACGAACGTAACGCTCATGTGTTACTAACGTAACATGGCTAGCTGTTACGAACATAAACAAAACAGAAGCGCTAACGCTGCATTCTGTCTTTCTCTCTCAATTTTAAGCGCATCCGCCTCCTCTCACCCATTTTCCAGATTTCATCACCATACCCATTTTCCAAACTTGCATCCACTCCATTTTAGAGCAACCATATTTGCATCCTACAAAAGCTTCACATAGTCCCAAACCCATCCCATTCAAACACTCTCTACAACAATCTCTTCCTTACCACTTTGACAGTAAAACCTTGCTTAAATCAACAAGCTGTCAATGGAGAACAGAGAAGCCGACATGGGTGGAATCATTTTCAGGAATCAAGACGGCGGACACCAACAGGAGCAGTATTTAAAGTTTCACAGTAGGGGAGTCTTGGCCACAAGATACCCCGAAAACGATTATCTCCACAAATTAAGAATATTTGATGTAGTGGATTGGCTGCTTCGTCTCTCTGGCCTCGCATTCGTATGCGCGCAACATCACCCGACGTACCCCAAACTGACGCTTGAGTTCCTTAGCTCGTTCTCATATTGACACTGAGTGATGACGGCATGTTCCTCACGGGCACTGCATCTTTTTGTATGTTCAATACCGAATATACGTTAAACCAAGAAAAAATCACGGAGCTTCTCAGATTTTCAACCAAGGAAGATGACTCCGAGACGGTGCACCACAAGGTCCCTGTTACCGAATATTGGGCCGTTGTTTTGTTCGAATTGTGGGAGAAACTCACAAATGTCTCAACAGGAAATTGGGATGAGTGTTTGGCATCTCACGTTCACAACCCCACCACCAGATACTTCTTCAAGATTCTCTCCAACACCATCTTCGGACGAGCTAATAGCAACAAAGTCAACTCAAAGGAGGTATTTTTCCTTCATTGCTGCTTGGCTGGGAATACCAAGGTAAATGCTACTCCATTTCTTCTTCGTCATTTTGAATCCCTTTGTGCAAGGGGACATCAACCATTTTTGATCAGAGGGCTGATAACCACATTAGCTCATGGGCTTAATTTGCAAAGCCAACTGGAGACTCTTGATGCTTTACCGCCTCTTATCATGGATTTAGATAACTGCAAATACATGCGTCTGATTAGGAACCAAGATGATGGCAGGTATAATTTGATGGTGAGGAACAAAATTGTTCCAAGTGTGATTATGCCAAACATGTTGCTTACAAATGTGGCAAACATGGATAAGTGGATTTATGATCTAAACGCCCCTGAACCCGACCAAGCTTCTCGACCTGTTGATGAGGTAGAAGAAGAAATGGATGCACAACACCAAACCGCACCTCAACAGGATGTGCCAAACACTTCTACTAGGCGCAGAAGAAGGCCTCGTAACCCGACTACTGAAGATCTTTATGAGGCAATGATGGACCAAACCCAAAGGATGACAGACATGAATGCCCAGCTTACTCGCCAATCCCAATAGGTCACAGATATCCAGGCTCAGCAAACTGCAATGATGAAACTCATGCAACCGATGCAGCAGCAACAAATTGAACAAGGAGCTAGGCATGAGGCCCGTATGGATACTTTGACAACATAAATGGGGGGTTTGAATGTCCGCATGGACGATTTTCAGGAGAGCCCGCACCATCTTGGATTTCCTGGTTTTGATGGACAGAGAAGAGGTCGTGGAAGAGCCAGAGGAGAAGGACCCGAAAGAAGACATCTCCCATCTTTACCTCTTTCACCTTATTTCGAAACATTGAGGACAATGTTAGATTTAAGTGTGGGGGAGGATACTCTATCATTTTATTTCGCTTTCTAGATTAGATTTTATTTCGCATCGTTTTTCCTTTCTTGTACTTTCCCTTCAACAAAATAATTTCATGTATAATTAAATCCTTAATTTCTTAAGTTCTTTTTCGTGCATTATTGGAATTTCCCAAAATTTACAATTCTTGAGCCATAACGAAATTTTTTACGATTATCATACAACACGATGTTTCCAAACGGCTAGATAAAACCAAATACTCAATTCAGATTAGGCCACTCGAAGAAGTCTGACAAAATCGTTACGGTTCTAACATTTTAGAACTCCACCTTATGCGATGCCATTTTGGGTACTTATTATACCGCCAACCGTGAATTTTACTTTAAATTAGCCCCTAGTAGTTTATCTAGCAGTCGGCACCGTCAAAATACAAACTACGCAAGGAACCGATGAATATAAGTGAATGATCCGAAAGAAATGATGATAAAATAATAGTATTTGTCGTGAAATTCCCAAAGTAAGCTAGGTAACCCTCACCCGGCCGTTTAGCCCAAAGGATGTAATTCTCGCAAGATAAAAGGAAACTTATTGCAAATTGGTTCAGAAGTATCTGGTACTGAACTTGGTAGGGAGGACTACGGACCGATCCCCCGCAATTTACAATTAAGTTATAAAAGAAGGGGTTACCACTTATAGGTGCCAGAACCCCAAGAATCAACAGATCATAGTCGCTAACCGGTTACTTTGCTATGTGCGTGTGGAGATAAAGGGCTTAATGTGATTGCGCCTGAATGAACACGGGTGAAATCTAGTTTAAAGGGTTGATTGGTGCTATAACATCATGACTCGGAACGGTATGCACAATTGGAGTACTCTAATGTCGTCACCGTACCTCTTTTGCGTCTAAATCTCTTGGCCTAATCAAAATTTACAAACTAGCTAGTTTGCGAACATTGTCACGTGTGTTTAATTCATCTTTTTTATAAATCGCCTTATCTTTTTGCTTGAGGACAAGCAAAGGTTCAAGTGTAGGGAAGTTTGATAACACGAAAACGTATCGCTTTTTAGGTCTAATTTACACGAGTTATTTGTATGCTTTTATCAAATAATATGCATCACGAAGGTATTTTTATTTGTTTCAGGTAAACTATATTTCCCAAGGCATAAAATGGCGAATTAGTTAAAAAGAGCAATACAAGCTAGGAAATGGCAAGAAGAAAGAAGAAAAAGGGCAGTCTGTTAAGAAGCTCACTCCAAAAGGGTGTTACGAGCGCAACGCCTAGCGTTACGAGCGCAACACCCAGCCAACGTTGTTACGAACGTAACACAACGTGTTACGGACGTAACAAAGATCCCATGCTGTTACGAACGTAATGAATATCATTACGAATGTAACGTCTTTAATACTCAGTCTACGCAGTAACACACGAAGCGGCCACACGAAGTCCACGCGAAGTTTTTGGCACCTCGTTCCACCAGCCAAGAATATAGGCACGTACGAAATTAATGGAAGAAGGCAGTTACAACCAAAGACCTATATATATCTTGAAGAATTCACTTTGAAAGGGTCGAAGATTTTTCTACAGAGCCAAACTTTTGCCTTTCTGTATTATTTTGTTTTATTTGCTTTTGAACTATTATAGCCATTGTAATGTTCAGTTTCCAAAATTAGTTTCAAAATGTGCTAATTCTTCATTTAAGGATTAACACGGGTAGTCATATATTTCAATTAATCACAAGGATGCTGTACGCACTCAAGATTACCACAACAACATAATTACAGGTTTTTTTATGCAATTGGTTTTTATTATTCTTATGCTATGTTAATTATTTTTATGAATTGTATTTTACGTTGCATGGTTACTAAATACATTATGTCTGGCTAATTTCGTTTGTACCGGTATGTGACTCCTAAGCACCGAAGGAATTTAGTGATAACTTGGCTAAAAACTTTTATAAATAATTTCTGGTTTCCAATTTCCATATTTAATTTAACTACCCTTGTCACGAGAGTGAAAGGATATTTAACACGATTTTGCCACGAGAGTGGGAAATTAATTAAGGCAAGAATCTGCATGCGAGAGCTGGGGTTCGACCCAGATAGTGGTTACGAAACATTAATTTTTAAGTACACGAGAGTGTTTTAACAAATTAATTAAACTCAAGTTATTTTCAAAAAGTGTTATTAAATTTAAAGTGCATCCACTATGTTTAGTAGCATAACTTATTTCATGAACACGAGAGTGTATGTCTCAGGTTTTTAAACAATTCGTTTTTACCGAAATACTTTATATGCAAAGTGATTCACCGAGTTCCCGAAGTCCGACTATCACCTACCGGTATAACTATTACTATTGTTTTTAATTAAAATCTTTTTCCCCTAAAACCAAATATTCATCGCTTAGTTAAACAATTGTAACATTAGATCGTATGCGATTGATCCTCAGTCTCTGTGGGTTCGATAATCATTTAAAACTAGAACGACTAAACTGTATACTTGCAGTTAGTATTCCGATAGACTCATAAAGTCCCGATCATAGTTTCCCCCCTAAACCACAGTCAAAAGGTCTATAAAAGAGGGCTGTCTCATAAGACAAAGGGGTTGATTTTGGAAGAGGGATAGAGAGAGAGAATAGAGAGTCTCATTGAGCAGAAAAACAGTATTCTTGTGAACCTTGACTTATTTTTCAAAATCAAATATGTTCTTGTTCAAAACAGAACCCCAACCTCTTACTCGACTATACAAACTCTCCCTAAGCCAAACACTTCATACAAAGTTTGTCCAAACTTAAAAACAGTCCTGGTAGTGCTACTCACCTTCATCATCAAAAATACCAAAAATATTACAGTACAATCCAACTCAGTTTTAGCAGTCCAGAGCAGCTTCCTGAAGACTCACAAGGTTATCACATCATTTTGAAAAGCATTCAGATCTAAAACAACCAGTGCAGCCCAAAGGTAAGTCCTCTTAACTTGACATCTTGTCATTACATCATTAACATGCTGTTGTTCTTTAAAGACAAGATGTAGTACTTTATTATCCCGTTGAACTAGTCATTTGCTTAAGTTTTAGGTTTATTCAATCATTTATTATTCATTTTTATCCATCATATTCCATAAACTAACCTGTACATTCAGTAAAATAATGTTTAAGGCAGGAAAATGAAGCATGTATCGACACATATCCTCATGTGTCGACTCATCCTAGTGAAAAACAGGGTATGAGTCGACACATAACCCCCATGCATCGACTCATATTGATTTTAGGTTACAAAACAGAAGTGGGAAAAGACTATGAGTCGACACATACGCGTTTCGTGTCGATGCAAGAAGGTGCATGAGTCGACACATCCCGTTATCTGTCGACTCATACTGAGCAGATTTTGTTTTACAGGAGCAGGGAAAAGCCTATGAGTCTATACATACACATTTCGCATCGATACAAGAAGGTGCATGAGTCGATACATCCCATTATGTGTCGACCCATAGTGAACTGATTTTGTTTTACAAGAGCAAGGAAAAGCTATGTGTCGATGCATAGCAGCATGGGTCGACACATAGCAGTTCAAAGTGCAGTTTTCTTTTTATTTTACACTATTTTTACATTGTTTTCATTATCATTCGATATGGTTGTAATATTTCAGTTCCCACTTCATCCCTATTGTAAATTTGTACTCCCACCCCCCTAAAGTGATGTAATAGCTTAGGATTTATTTTCCGCACGTTTACTTGCTTTCATATATTGCTAGTAATTAGGATGTATGAAAAGATAAAATCAGCAAATAGATAACCTTTCAAATACAAGACAAAATGCATGCAAACTAACAGAATTGCACACTAACACCTCTAGGGCAACCTCACTTTGTCGCCTTTCGGAAAATAGTCATGTCCCTCGAACATGGGTGTTTTAGCAAAAGACCCTCGATAAAAGATCGTAACCCCTCGATGACCCTCGATGTTGCCTTCGGTAAACGATTTAGTCCCTAAAACGACATTGCTAAAACATCCCATATGTTGCCTTCTATGATTACACAAACGTCCCAACGCCCATCACTTCACATCCAACAATGGGGCTTCTTACAAAATCAATGGTAAGATAGCCACATCTAAAGGAGGAGGAAAAGCATATTTAAGATCTTTCGAGTAGATAGATTCGCTCTTAGTCACTCGCTTACTCACAATAAAAAAACATTTTTACCCACACTCTCATCTTTGAACTATTTTCGAAACAAACACTTTGTAGGCATTCTTATAGAAACGAGAACCATTATGAAGTTCCATTTTCAAAATACTTTCAAAAACACATCTCACAAACACACTTTTGAACTATTTTTGAAACAAACACTTTGTAGGCGTTCTTATAGAAACGAGAACCATTACGAAGTTCCATTTTCAAAATACTTTCAAAAACACATCTCACAAACACACTTTTGAACTATTTTCGAAACAAACACTTTGTAGGCGTTCTTATAGAAACGAGAACCATTACGAAGTTCCATTTTCAAAAATACTTTCAAAAACCACACACAAAATCACAAGTTCAAACAAAAGTAAAGTGATCTAGCAAGTAACTAAGAGCCCATGGAAAACCATGGATGAAAAGGGTGCTAACACCTTCCCTTTTCATAATCTACCCCCGAACTCAAGAAAACATCTCTAAAGGTCTTTACTGTGCTTTTTCACCTTTCCTTTTGGATAAAAGAAAATTCGATGGCGACTCTTGCTAAACCGCAACATTTGCGAACACAAACGCAAAACCATCAAGTCAGTTCTCCCACCGTATCACAGAACTGGAGACTCTGCTGGGGAGTAAACTAAAAAAGTGGGGTTACCTTAGGGCTAGATCACCTTTACTTTCTTTCATTATTTGATTTGTATGCTTTACATTTTGGTTCCTTGTTTGGGTTTGTTTTAAATCCTACACCCGGATTTGGGGACACCTTTTAGGTAAGTAGCAATAGACTGTGAGGGAACTGTGTGGGGTATACCGACATGGTTGAAGCAGTAGCTACGTTGATGTGGCACTTTGGTTGGTACCGGTAACCCTTGAGTCGAATCAAGGAGAGTAAGGGGCTTCCGCGTGGTGTCGTGAAGCATCAACTGACCGTAGAACCTTACTTGACCAACTTGGCCATTAGGACGTAGTGAGATGACCGGTTTCGGTGTAGAGCTGAAAATTGGTTGATACTCGATGCTACACTCATTGAGACTTGACCCCTGAGTTTTGTTCAATTGCGAGTCAATTTCTTATTGAACAAAGCTTGTGGGAAAGGTCAGTGATATTGAGATCCCTTAGAACCCGGTTACTATTAACTAAGACAGGTTGAGTCAACTAAACTTCAAGAGGGTACTTACCTACAAACTCCATGCAAGCCTAAAACTAAGGACTTATTTGCTTTGTGTGAATATGATTATTTGTATATAAACTTGCTTACCTCGCATATTTATACATAACATCATAACATCATACCATAGAATTTTCAATAACCATTTCAAGGATCCCGAGGGTCTTTGATGCAGGGTCACGTTGAACCAGATGTCTACCCAGGGGGCAAGAGGATTTATTTTCCTCTAAACAAACGCCATCAAAAATCAAGTACAAACAACTTGAGTCAAGGGCTATGACCCACTTGACATGGTGAGCTTAATTCTCGTGGAAGGACATCCATCGATACAAAGTTCTCCAATCAAAGTTGTTGATCAAAGTTCAATCTCTAACTTTTTCTTGTGTTTACCCTGCGAGATCCTTGAAAACATGCATCCCCATATCATGCATCATATCATGACGGGTTTCTCCCATACAGGTCTCCTTATCTTCCTACTGTTTATTTCAGTAAGATGGATATGGAACAAACGGTGAAAGATCTCCAAGCTCAAAACGCTCAATTCCAACAAATGTTCCTGGCTATGGCTAAGGGGCAAGAAGACCTGAAAGCTCTCCTTCTCAAAGAAAAGAAGAAAAAGTCCAAGAAGTCAGAAGGCGTCTTGAACTTGAGAAGAAGACCTAAAGCCCTAGATCTTTCAACTTCGTCCAACATAGGGGATAGTCTTGAAGAAGACCACAATTTGGAGATTGATGAAGTTGAAGCTGACTACTCCGAGGAACAATATCCTCTAGCTGATGACAAGTACAAACAGTTGGAGGATCGCCTCAATGCTATGGAGATTCAAAAGACACCTGGCTTGGATTTAGGAGACATGGGTTTGGTTTCTGGAGTGGTCATCCCGCCAAAGTTCAAAATCCCTACCTTTGCCCTGTACGATGGAGTCTCTTGCCCTAAGATGCATTTAAAGTCTTATATCCGCAAGATCCAACCATATACAACTGATCCAAAGCTTTGGATCCATTTCTTTCAAGAAAGCCTGGTAGGGACTCAACTCGAGTGGTTCTATCAACTGGAGAGTTCTCGCATCCACACCTGGGAGGATTTAGCTGCTGCTTTTTACAAACAGTATCAGTACAATGCTGATCTTGCACCAACTCGTGTGCAATTGCAGAACATGACCATGGGTTCCAACGAGAGCTTCAAAGGGTACGCCCAAAAGTGGAGAGATCTGGATGGTAAAGTTCAACCCCCTTTAACTGACAGGGAGCTGATTGACATCTTCATGGGAACTTTGATAAGGCCTTTCTTCAAACACTTGATCAGAAGCTCTTCAGTAGGGTTCATCGAGCTAATACTGACCGGCGAAAGGGTCGAACCTGGCATCAAAAGTGGAAAGATCCAAGGAGTTACACCCTCTGACATTCAGAAAAAACCAGACAATAGAAAGAAAGAGTCCAATGCTGTGTACATCCGAAAGAGTCGGCATGATCAACAGGTAGGGGCAATCCTGATCTCTAATCCTACATCTGTTTAACAAAGACAGGGCAATAGGCGTAGGGTAAGACATCAAGAAAGGCAGTACACTGACATCAACATGCCTTTGTCTCAAGCATTACAACAATTGCTGAAGGTGAAACTGATCACACTAAAGGATCCTCCTCAAAATCCTGATACCTCCTCTTCTAAGTACAATCCGAGCGTAAGATGTGCCTATCATTCTGATAGTCCCGGACATGACACCGACGACTGTTGGACTTTGAAGAACAAGATTCAAGACTTGATTGATGCCAAGGAGATCGAGTTTGACCCTCCAGAGACTCCAAACGTGATCACTACTCCTATGCCAAATCATTGAAGGCTTTTGTTTCATTTGAATTTTCAAGTTGTAATTTCTTTTGTTATTCAAACAATTACCTATTAATGTCAAACTTTGTTTCATTAATGCATTACATATGTTTGTCTTGAATTATTTCATTTTCATTACATTTAAACTATTTTTATTCACTTTATGACATTCAGCTTTTGCTAAAAGTTACAAGCCTTTTGAGGGAGGATGACGAAAACAATGCCATAATCTCATATAATATTCTTTTGGACAGACCTTGCTGACGATGTATAGGCGTTCTTTCAAATCCTAAACACTGGAGTTATAAGGAAGATAATCCCTAGTCAACCCCTTTGAGCCAAAGAAGTAGAAGTTTTCTGTATACAAATTGCAACCTTTAATCAAAATCTGGGGCAGGGTAGTCTCTCAGTTAATTCAAACGCGCGTTTAGCCGCAAACTCTCATTTCGTAATACAGCAAATGACGTCAAGAAACATTCCTCTGGAATCAAAAGACGGTGATGGTTCCCTATCACATAGGAAGTCATCATCTCTAAAAAAGAAAAGCTCACTAAGTCAAAACCTACAAAGGAGACTTAAGAAAATTGGGGCATCCCGCTGACTGTAATCTCAAAACAGGAAAAGTCAGGCAACAATTAGGGATAACAAATCAAAAGAAAGAGGTCACTACAAATCCTCAACAACATGAAAAAAATGATGCAAAAAATGACTGCCTTCTGATAAACTAAACTTATCTGAACCATCACCAAAACATTATTTTAGACTCAATTGGAGTTCAAGCGCACAATTAACTGAGCTTAGGACTGAAGAACATCACAAAGAACGGGTGGGTACAAATACACTTTGAGCCTCTATCCTTTGTTTCATGAACCGCGAACCAAGCCACATTACAACCCTTCAAAAGTCCTAATTGAAGCATGGGTTAGTTCGAAAGCATACTGTTATAAAAGGTATCCTGACTCCTGTAAGGCTTGGTTCTAAATCCTGAGTTTGAATTTTCTTAACAAAATTTCTTTACTTGCTGAAAACGCATTTTTCAAAACTTCAGGACAAACATAAACTTTGCATTACTTGAATATCACTGTTTACATATGGCTATTTGTTTGACAGCAGATAAATTCACACAACGAATATCTGATGAACGAAAGCTCTCTCAATGAACAAAATCAATTCAAGAAGGATGACACTTCCATTGACAAATCTCCTATCAACAAGGGGGATATGACATGTCACTATCCAGCACACCTGGGGCAGTCCAGTCAAGATTTCAGGAAACCTCTCAAGAAGTGCAGAGTAACCAGGGGCAGGCCTCCATCTCCATTACTTGGGGCATGGAACGCCAATCTCAGCAAAGGGTTACGTACAATCAAACATTTCCTGGCAGTGCCACAAACACTCGCTACTAGGGGGAGTGACAAATCTCCCCAAAATCTTTCTCATATGATAATTCCCCAACAAGAGTTTAATCTCTGAAAACCTTCCCCTAACTGGGAAAACTTCAAGAATCCTCGAGGACTTCCCCAACGAGTTCATCACCTCTCTAGCAGACCGACAACAAGGTATATTTCCCCAATAAACTACAGATTCCCCAGATTGAGTTTGCCTTTCTGACTACTACAAATCAAAGGACCACAACTCCTCTTCCCCAGTAGACTACTCTACAAACCCCAGTAGAGTCGCCAGTTCTGTGATACGGTGGGAGAACTGACTTGATGGTTTTGCGTTTGTGTTTGCAAATGTTGCGGTTTAGCAAGAGTCGCCACCGACTTTTCTTTTATCCAAAAGGAAAGGTGAAAAAGCACAGGAAAGACCTTTAGAGATGTTTTCTTGAGTTCGGGGGGTAGATTATGAAAAGGGAAGGTGTTAGCACCCTTTTCATCCATGGTTTTCCACGGGCTCTTAGTTACTTGCTAGATCACTTTGCTTTTGTTTGAAATTGTGCTTTTGTGTGTGGTTTTTGAAAGTATTTTTGAAAATGGAACTTCGTAATGGTTCTCGTTTCTATAAGAACGCCTACAAAGTGTTTGTTTCGAAAATAGTTCAAAAGTGTGTTTGTGAGATGTGTTTTTGAAAGTATTTTGAAAATGGAACTTCGTAATGGTTCTCGTTTCTATAAGAACGCCTACAAAGTGTTTGTTTCGAAAATAGTTCAAAAGTGTGTTTGTGAGATGTGTTTTTGAAAGTATTTTGAAAATGGAACTTCGTAATGGTTCTCGTTTCTATAAGAACGCCTACAAAGTGTTTGTTTCGAAAATAGTTCAAAGATGAGAGTGTGGGTAAAAATGGTTTTTTGTTGTGAGCAAGCGAGTAACTAAGAGCGAATCTATCTACTCGAAAGGTCTTAAATGTGCTTTTCCTCCTCCTTTAGATGTGGCTATCTTACCATTGATTTTGTAAGAAGCCCCATCGTTGGATGTGAAGTGACGGGTGTTGGGACGTTTGTATAGTCATAGAAGGCAACATATGGGACGTTTTAGCAATATAGTTTTAGGGACTAGATCGTTTACTGAAGGCAACATCGAGGGTCATCGAGGGATTACAATCTTTTATCGAGGGTATTTTGCTAAAACGCTCATGTTCGAGGGACATGACTATTTTCCGAAAAGCGACAAAGTGAGGTTGCCCTAGAGGTGTTAGTGTGCAAGTCTGTTAGTTTGCATGCATTTTGTCTTGTATTTGAAAGGTTATCTATTTGCTGATTTTATCTTTCCATACATCCTAATTACTAGCAATATATGAAAGCAAGTAAACGCACGGAAAATAAATCCTAAGATATTACATCACTTTAGGGGGGTGGGAGTACAAATTTACAATGGGGATGAAGTGGGAACTGAAATATTACAACCATATCGAATGATAATGAAAACAATGTAAAAACAGTGTAAAATAAAAAGAAAACTGCATTTTGAACTACTATGTGTCGACCCATGCTGCTATGCATCGACACATAGCTTTTCCTTGCTCCTGTAAAACAAAATCAATTCAGTATGGGTCAACACATAATGGGATGTATTAACTCATGCACCTTCTTGTATCGACACGAAATGCGTATGTATCGACTCATAGGCTTTTCCCTGCTCCTGTAAAACAAAATCTGCTCAGTATGAGTTGACACATAACGGGATGTGTCGACTCATGCACCTTCTTGTATCGACACATATCCTCATGTGTCGACTCATCCTAGTGTAAAACAGGGTATGATTTGACACATAACCCCCATGCATTGACTCATATTGATTTCAGGTTACAAAATAGAAGTGGGAAAAGACTATGAGTCGACACATATGCATTTCGCATTGATGCAAGAAGGTGCTTGAGTCGACACATCCCGTTATGTGTCGACTCATACTGAGCAGATTTTTTTTAAAGGAGCAGGGAAAAACCTATGAGTCGATACATATGCATTTCGTGTCGATACAAGAAGGTGCATGAGTCGATACATCCCATTATGTGTCGACCCATACTGAACTGATTTTGTTTTACAGGAGCAAGGAAAAGCTATGTGTCGATGCATAGCAGCATGGGTTGACACATAGCAGGTCAAAGTGCAGTTTACTTTTTATTTTACACTGTTTTTACATTGTTTTCATTATCATTCGATATGGTTGTAATATTTCAGTTCCCACTTCATCCCCATTGTAAATTTGTACTCCCACCCCCCTAAAGTGATGTAATAGCTTAGGATTTATTTTCCGCGCGTTTATTTGCTTTCATATATTGCTAGTAATTAGGATGTATGGAAAGATAAAATCAACAAATAGATAACCTTTCAAATACAAGACAAAATGCATGCAAACTAACAGACTTGCACACTAACACCTCTAGGGCAACCTCACTTTGTCGCCTTTCGGAAAATAGTCATGTCCCTCGAACATGGGCGTTTTAGCAAAAGACCCTCGATAAAAGATCGTAATCCCTCGATGACCCTCGATGTTGCCTTCGGTAAACGATCTAGTCCCTAAAACGACATTGCTAAAACGTCCCATATGTTGCCTTCTATGATTATACAAACGTCCCAACGCCCGTCACTTCACATCCAACGATGGGGCTTCTTACAAAATCAATGGTAAGATAGCCACATCTAAAGGAGGAGGAAAAGCACATTTAAGATCTTTCAATTAGATAGATTCGCTCTTAGTCACTCGCTTACTCACAATAAAAAAACATGTTTACCCATACTCTCATCTTTGAACTATTTTCGAAACAAACACTTTGTAGGCATTCTTATAGAAACGAGAACCATTACGAAGTTCCATTTTCAAAATACTTTCAAAAACACATCTCACAAACACACTTTTGAACTATTTTCGAAACAAACACTTTGTAGGCGTTCTTATAGAAACGAGAACCATTACGAAGTTCCATTTTCAAAATACTTTCAAAAACACATCTCACAAACACACTTTTGAACTATTTTCGAAACAAACACTTTGTAGGCGTTCTTATAGAAACGAGAACCATTACGAAGTTCCATTTTCAAAAATACTTTCAAAAACCACACACAAAAGCACAATTTCAAACAAAAGCAAAGTGATCTAGCAAGTAACTAAGAGCCCATGGAAAACCATGGATGAAAAGGGTGCTAACACCTTCCCTTTTCATAATCTACCCCTCGAACTCAAGAAAACATCTCTAAAGGTCTTTCCTGTGCTTTTTCACCTTTCCTTTTGGATAAAAGAAAAGTCGGTGGCGACTCTTGCTAAACCGCAACATTTGCGAACACGAACGCAAAACCATCAAGTCAGTTCTCCCACCGTATCACACAAACTAGTGAGCAGTTACAAAAGTGTTGACAAAAATAATAAACGCGCGACGAATTAAATACGAAGCGACTAGGGTTTTGACCTTTGACCAAACCTATTGACCATTGATTAAAAAATGTTTTTTGTCATGTTTTAAGAAAATAATAAAATAGTTAAAAAGAAAATACTACTTTCTAATTAACTCTAAATTAAGGAAAATAAATTAATTCGATCTAAAAACCTATTTTTTTGTATTTTTGTTTATTTGAGAAAAAGAGAAAATAAAATTAAATCAAGCGTTTTGACCTAATTTCTATTTGATTTTATTTATGAAAGTAAATTGCAATTTCCCTAAGTTACCACTAAATTAAATTAAATTGACAAAACTAATTTTGATTAAAAAGTCTAATTCTAATTTTTTATGATTTTATGATTTTATGGAAAATAGATTAATTTGTGAATTAAAATAAATAAATAAAATTAAAAGAATAAAGAATAAAATAGAGAAAAGAAATAAAAAAAGTAAATGGGCCTGGTGGTATTGCTGAAAGGGGGGGTGCCAACTGAATTTCTGAGCCCAACAAGGCTAAGGTCTATTTGACTTCGTTCAATCCAGTATGCGCGTTGACTTGAGGAGCCTGGTGGACCTTCAAGGGAAAGGTGTTGGATCTGGAGTGCTGATGAATTTGATGGCCAGATCTTGAGTTGCATGGTGGACTTCATAGGGCGTGACGCACTGAAACCTATAGAGAATATCAGAAAAATGTAAAAGTAACATGCCTGGGGTCGAACCCAGGACGTGTACCTTATAGATTCTCCCTCTTGCCAACTGCGCTGGAACGTTAGTCATAATATTAATGAAAAAAATAAAATAAAAGGAAAACAAGGTGCTAGTGCTGAATCTAAATGACACGCGTGTGTTGTGGGGCCCTGGGGGCTTGAGTGGACCAATCGGATTTGGAGAGAGGAAGAGTTCGTTTGATCCTAGCCAATGAGGTCATGAGAAACAGCCACACGTGCTTTGACCGCCTCCTGCAAAAATCAAACCACCGACCCTGGTGGCTCCAGTCACCTTCTCCGGTGACACCCCAAGACCGATTCTGCAAAACACGCGTGATCAAAGCATAAAAAAGACCCTACCCCCCTTAAAATTTCCCTAGGAATCTAATGGTGGTATCCATTCATCCTAAAAGTGTCTGTATCATAAAATCCGAAGTTTGCTTCTTCCTAAGCCCTAACAATGGTGTCTTACGATTCTGGGCTTATTCCTCACATGAGATACGTCAAAAAATTTATGAATAATGCCAATAGTATGAATATGCAAGCACAATATATTTATATTTAAGATGGAACAAGTTTTAGAAATAAAAAAGTTACCAATATGGAAGGATTAGGTTGGCACGATTTAGTAGACTTTGGCCTTTGCAATTGGTCTGGTTCCACTCCTAGAAATCTCAGAATGATGATGGAGTGATTGGAATCGAGGGAGAGGGGCTGGCTTGAGCGCTTGAAGATTACACCACTTCTTTGAATTTTTATAAACTTCTCCCTTAAGGCCGGCTGCGTATTCTCCTTTTTTTAGGGTTGGAATGGCTTGCTTAATAATGAATCAACATTAGGTTAACATATATGGACTAAATCAAATGATTTGAGTAAGTTTCAAAATAAATCCAATATAGCATATTTTGAAGATTCTCTTCCTTTATAAATCTTACACGATTTCTCTTGGTTATTTCCAGCACGTATGGATTGTGGTTCAATGAAAAATCAAATTAAAACAAATCTTTGCTATTTTATGTTATTTATTTGATTTAATTTGACTTTTAAATGATAAAAATCAAAATAAATTAAATAAACAAAGCTAATAACATGTGGAAGGATGTTTGGGTCGTGGATCATGTTGGAAGTATAATGCAAGATTAAAAAGTTAGGCCCATTGTTGTACCCTAAAATTTTCCCTCCCATATTTCTCAATACATTCCAAGTAAGGTCCTCAAATTGCTCAAGGAAGTCCAAGGGTTGACCAGACAAACTCTCTCCTAAGGCAGTCTACCTCAAATTAGGGTTTCAGTTTGCATCAAGATGCTTGAGTCCAAACGATCCAAAATTCTCACCATTGTCCTAATATGTTCTCAAGATCATCCATATCAAGTTTCAAGCCTTACAGAGAAAGTTTGCTCAATCAATTGCTCAAAGGCCTGAAAATCGACTGTGCTAGGGCAAAAGTCAACTGTGGCCCACATACAGTCAAACTTCAAGATTTTTGGTCAACATTCTCATTTTGAAGTATTATTCATCATTTCATCAAGGGTTGATCATGATTCATCAAGGATTGCTCACAATTCATCAAAACCCAAAAGTTGCTAAATTAGGGTTTTGTAGGAAAAGTCAACCCAACTTTGACCAAGCATAACTTTCTCATACTTTATCAAAAATGACCCATCCAAAGCTCATTTTGAATAGGATGTAATTCCCTACAATCCATATTCATCTCCCAAGTTCAAAATATGCACTCACAAGAAGATATGAATTTGGACATTATAGGTCATTTTGAAAAGTCAACAAAAACACCTTTTGGGTCAAAGCTTCATACATGAACAGGGAAGACTCAATTGAGATGAGACCAAAAAGGTTGCTTATAGGACATCTTAAGCTTTCTAAAAAGTCCAATAACACCTCTCTAGGGTCAAAATTGAGAGAGTTGTGCATTGGTAAAGTTGACCCTTTTTGCAAAATTGTCAAAAGTCAAATGTGGCCAAAATTGCATTTTTTACCAAATGGGCCCAACTTTTTATGCTTGCACTGAGTTTGTAACATTACCCACGACCCATGAGCCCTTCCACTTGTCATTATTTTATTTTTGTCATTTATTTTGATTTTATTTAAATTAAATCAAATAAAATCAAAATAAAATCATGAAAATATCAAAAACAAATCAAAGCTTGATATTTTGTGCATGTTTAGGTTTATTATACAGCTGGAGATGGAATAAAATCATGCAAGGTTCATTTGGACACAAAAAGATTGCATTTTGCTTGATTTAGAAATATTTACACAAAGATCAAATCATGAATCAATGATCATAATTGGAGAAGATTTGATACAAGTTTGCAACCATAATTCGTTCTAGGGTACATAAGGAACATTTGTAGACCATAAACAAAGGGATTAGAGGCGTGAAAAACAGAAAGCAAACTTGCAAAAATTCAACAAAAGTTATGAATTAATTTCCAAGTTTCAGGCCTTCTCAAGCCATTCCAACCATCTCAATCGCTTGCTAGATATCCCTGGACCATATTACAACCGTTAGCAAGCATTCTCGCACCCTGAAACACACTGTAAGAGTCACACGATATCCATGTTTTCTTGATTTCGAATCCATTAATTCTGGCATCTTTTGCATGAATAATTGACATATTCTTAATCCTTGTGATGTTTGCAAGCTAATGGTTATATTTAATTGCGTTTTCATTAACTGTACAACAAGATGCCATAGTTAGGGTTCTGGCTTCGTTTTTGGGGTTTTTCTGTACAGGGACAATTGGCCATGGATAATGGTACCATGATGTTCGCGAGGTTGCAACGAGTTGATTGGTACCATTGTTTTGTATTTATCACGCTTGTATAGGATTTTGGAAAGGCACAAGGTTATACATACACCCAAGTGACCGTAGGTAAAAGTCAAGAAACTTTTAGCAACGGTGGGAGGAAGAAGAAGGGTAACGTGGCATTCCCTGACTAGACAATTCAAATTTCGCACAAAGAAGAATTAATATTTTTGTTTTTACCATATAATGTTTGTTTGATATTGGTTGTACAACTAACCAAGCCAGCTCAGCTGGTAAGTGCGCAGGGTGATTATGCTCAAAGACCTGGGTTCAGTTCCCAGGTCCCCAACTTTGCTTTCTATTATTTTGTCTTGCATGATCAGGTACATACGGATCCAATAAGCCCACCATACATCATCAACACCCAGCCATCAGATCTTCAAGGCTGCAGATCCAACGCATCCTTGAGGGCCTACCATGTGCACAGGTCAAACGTACACATAGAATCTGGCAAAGTCAAACAGGCCAAGGATTGTTGGGCCCAGAAACTGCAATTGGCACCCCCTTTTTTTGCTGAAAACACCAGGCCCATTCTTATTCATCCTTTTTTTATTTTCTTTAATTTAATTTGTTTAATTTATTTTCTAACCGCAAAATTAATTTCTTTTTTTTCACAAAATCATAAAATCAATTTTCTCAAAATTTAGAATTAGGTTTTTTTATTTTGTCAAACTTAATTTAATATTAGTTTAAATTTAATTTAGGGTAATTTTAACTTTTTGTAAATAAGTAAAATCAAATTAGAAAATTAGGGTTAACTTGATTTAACTTTTATTTCTTTTCTCAATAAAATAAAAATACAAAAATAGGTTGGTTTAATTATTTTTCTTAATTTTTAAACTAATTAGTAATTATGTTTTTATTTATTCAATTAAAATCTTATTTTCCCAAAATAATCAAAAACAATAAAAAATGATTTTTTTCTTTCAATTAGGTTTAGTCGGGGTCAAAACCCTAATTTTCTGTTTCATTTAATTCATCGCGCGCGTTTTTTTATTTTCACAATATTAATGTAACTGCTCACAGTGTGTAATAGTTTAATTAGGATTTCCTTTTTATTTATCGTTTTACGGTTTTTTTTTGGCTATGTAATTAATCCCACACCCCGAAGCCTTGTAATAGCGTAGTTTTTATTTCTCGCATTTTAATTCTTGCAAATATTAACTGTTAGATGTATGTTAATAGGATTGTATGACAAGACTGCATGTTAGTTTAAAATGGCTAGCGAATCCTAATGTGCAAAGATAATAACTGAAATCAAATCACTCGCACATGCGCACTCTTAGGGTATACTCTCACTTCGGTTGCCTTCGGTAAACGATCATTAAGTATAAGGTGTCTTAGTGGTTGCCCTCTTATCTAAACAAAGATCAAAAGTCCTGTTCGAAAAGGTTGCCTCAGAAATATTTCCTCGAATATGATCTTAAGACATTAGGGTTATTACTAAGACGTTCTAACATTACTTTAGTGATCGTACGTCCCTTACGAATTGACCCTTATAACTCCATCAACGGTGCTATCTATTTATCAATAGTAGGATATCACTGTCTAAAGGAAACAAGAATAGAAACAATCCTTTTTTGAGTAGGTAGATGCTAGTAGCTACTTGCTCAAAACAAACAAACTTTTTCACACCAAACACTTTTCAAACAAAGTTTTCAAAACAACTTCGTAACACTCTTGAAGACAGAAGCAAGGGTTAAAACGAAGTTCAACAAAACTCTTTTCAAAACAAACAACACACAAGCAATTTTTAAATATGAGCAAGTACCTAAGAGCCCATGGAAAACCATGGATAGACAGGGTGCTAACACCTTCCCTTTCTATAGTCTACCTGTACTCAAAATCTCGAAAAAGGAATTTTTCTGTGCTTTTTCCTTTCCAGTTGGATAAAATAAAAGTCGGTGGCGACTCTTGCTTACCGTGACATTTTGCGAACACAAAAAACACAAAACTCAAACCAGCATTTTCCAAAACAGTCGGTTCTTCCACCGTATCACACCCATTTGGCAAAAAATGCAATTTTGGGCATATTTGACTTTTGGCAATTTTCCAAAAATGGTCAACTTTGACAACGCATAAATCTTCCAATTTTGACCCTATAGAGGTGCTCTTGGACTTTTTATAAAGCTTAGGATGTCCTCTAAGCAACCTTTTTGGTCGCATCTCAATTGAGTCTTCCATGTTCATGTATGAAGCTTTGACCCAAAAGGTGTTTTTGTTGACTTTTTAAAAGGACCTATAATGTCAAAATTTATATCTTTTTGTGAGTGCATATTTTGAACTTGGGAGATGAAGATGAATTGTATGGAATTGCATCCTCTTAAAAATGAGATTTGGATGGGTCATTTCTGATAAAGCAGAGAAAGTTATGTTTGGTCAAAGTTGAGTTGACTTTTCCTACAAAACCCTAATTTAGCAACTTTTGGGTTTTGATGAATTGTGAGCAATCCTTGAGGAATCATTATAAACCCTTGATCAAATGATGAATAATACTTAAAAATGAGTATGTTGACCAAAAATATTGAAGTTTGACTGTATGTGGGCCACAATTGACTTTTGACCTAGTACAGTCGATTTTCAGGCCTTTGAGCAATTGACTGAGCAAACTTCTTTTTCAAGGCTTGAAACTTGACATGGATGATCTTGGGAACATATTAAGACAATGGTGAGCATTTGATACCTTTGTGGTTCATATATCCTGATAAAAATGAAACCCTAATTTGAGGTAGACTGCCTTAGGAGAGAGTTTGTCTGGTCAACTCTTGGACTTCCTTGAGCAATTTGAGGACCTCACTTGACATGTATTGAGAAATATGGGAAGGCAAATTTTAGGTACAACAAAGGTCTTTCCTGTTCTTTTCACCCTTTCCTTATTGGATAATAGAAAAGTCGGTAGCAACTCTTTCTATCTGCAACATTTGTGATAAAACACAAACCAAGTCAGTTCTCCCACCGTATTACAGAAATGGCGACTCTGCTGAGGAATTTAAAAGAAAGGTTATCTTAGAGTTTAGGATCACTTTACTTGTTTTTACTTGTTTTCTTTGATTGCTTTATATTTGAGGGTTTGCTCAGGTCTAAATTTCTTGCAAAGATCCTACACCCGAATCTGGGGACCTTAGGTAAGTAGCTATAGATCATGGAAATTGTACAGCATAGACCTATATGGTTGAAGTGATGGCTGCATTAGTGTGACACTTTGGTTTTACTGGTGTTACTTAAGTCATTCGAGGATAACACTAGGCTGCCGCATGGTGTCATAAGCACTAACTAACTTTTAGAACCCTAATTTACCCAACTTGGCCATTAGAAGTTAGTGAGATAGACGACTTTGGTGCAATCCAAAGTTGGTTGATACTCGATGCTACACTCATTGAGATTCGAATCTCGGTTTTTTTTGTGGCAAGTCAGTTACCGTGCTAAACAAAACCTGTGAGAAAAATCAGTGATATTGAGATCCCTAGAACCCTGTTACTATTTTAGGACAGGTTGAGCCAACTTAACTCTAATAGAAAAGGGTACTTACCTATGGACCTCATGCAAGCCTTTAAACCTAAGGCTCTTATGTGATTTTCTTGTGTTTACCTCTTGTCTAGACATGAACGTGACATCATGACATCATAACCTCATACCATAGCATTTTCATTAACCATTTCAAGGATCTCAAGGGCCTGTGATGCAGGTTTATCATGAACCAGATGTCTAGCAAGGGGCAAGGGGATTTATTTTCCTCTAACAAGATATCATCAAAGATCGAAGTACGTTATTTTGAGTCCAAGGCTAGGACCCACTCGACATAGTGAGCTTGATTCTCATAGAAGGACGTTCAAAGATGCAAGAGTTCTTCAATCAAAGCTGCAGCCATACTCAACTTCTAACATTTCATTTTTGTTTATCCCGCGAGATCCTTGAAAACATTGCATCTACATATCATACACATCATGACATAATAGGTATTTCCTAAGACAATTTTTTTCATCTTCTTACTGTTTATTTCAGTAAAAGACGACTCTCGAACAAACCGTGAAAGAACTTCAAGCTCAGAACACCCAATTTTAGCAAATGTTCCTGAACTTAGCCAAAGGGCAGAAAGACTTGAAAGTACTCATCATCAAAGAGATAAAGAAGAAGACTAAGAAGGAAACTGTCTTTCTTAATATGGGTAGAAGATTCAAAGGTCCGGTCAGAAGGGCTCTAGATTTTGAGGTCCCATCAAATGAAGATGATAACCTAGAGGAAGATGATAAGAGTGTGAAAGCTGAGGAGAATAACAACCAGGGTTATGATGAAGAAGAAATAGACTATTCAGATGAACAATACCCTCCTGCCAATGACAAATACAAACAACTGTAAGATCGTTTGAATGCTATGGAGATTCATAAAGTGCATGGGCTGGATTTTGAAGATTTGGGCTTAATCTCGGGAGTTATGATTCCCCATAAATTCAAGGTCCATACTTTTTCCAAGTATGATGGCGTTTCTTGACCTAAGCTCCATCTGAGGTCTTATGTCCAGAAGATCGAACCCCATACTGCCGACAGAAAGTTATGGGTGCACTTCTTTCAAGAGAGCTTATCTGGGACACAACTGGAATGGTTCTATCAGCTGGAAGGAACCAACATTCGTACTTGGGAAGACTAGAATGCTGCCTTTTACAATCAATATCAATATAATGCTGACCTTGCACCAACTCGTATGCAATTACAAAGTATAACTATGGGCTCGAACGAAGGTTTCAAAGAGTATGCCCAAAAGTGGAGAGATTTAGCTGGAAGAGTTCAACCTCCTTTGTCTAACAGGGAGTTGGTTGATATGTTCATGGGAACTCTGTCAGGACCTTTCTTTAATGATCTGATCGGAAGCTCTTCATCTGGTTTCACTGAGCTGATATCAATTGGGGAACATGTTGAAAGCAGAATTAGAAGTGGAAAAATTCAAGTGGCTGCGTCTTCAAGTACTGTAAAGAAGACTATTGTACCCAAAAATTTACCCTCTCATTTTATCAACATTTCCCATAACAAGACTCTTGGAATTCAAGACCAAGCTAGGGTTTGCTCTGCTCAAGACACCTTCTTGCACTGTTGACCTAAATTAGGGTTTGAGTTTGCACAGATATTTTTGGACCTTCAATGCCCAAATTGACTTTCATACTTCATTTTGGATTCTTAAGTTTGTCCATACCAAGTGTCAAGCCTTGAATCAAATTTTTGCCCAGTCAATTGGACAGTTGACCTAGAAATCAGTTGTATTGGGGAAAAAGTCAACTGTGACCAATTTACAGTCAAACCTCATGAATTTTGACCCACATCAACATTATGAACTCATATGAACCATTTGATCAAGTTTGGACCACAATTCCACAAGAAGTTTGATCAGATCACCAAAAGGGCAAAATGGTCATTTTTAGGGTTTTGACTATACAAAGACAATTTTTGACTGTTTGACCTAGCCAATGGCAAATCAAGTTCAACCATGGACTCAAGGACTCAATGGCATCATCTTGACATATTCAACAAGTTCAAAAGATCTCAAATGCATTGGGTTGACAGATGAATTTTTCAGTCAACTTATCAAAATTTGACTGTACACTGAAAAGTCAAACTTTGACTTTTTGGTCAAAATCAAGTCCCAAGGGTCATTTTTCATCAAGATATGTCAAATTATGAAACTTGTTCATCAAGAAACCCAAAATTGCAAATTAGAGTTTGAAATTGAAAATTTTCATAACTTAGAATTTTTCTAAGTTATGAAATTTTCTTAATTTTTCCTAACTTTGCCCCACATTTTCACCAAGATGCAAATGGATTCAAACAAAACTTACAACATGAAAGTTGTATTACTCCACAAAGTCTACAACTTTGATTCACAAAGTTTTCTCAAAAGAAGCTTGGATCTCAAGTTATGATTTTTGGAACAAGGGTCCCTAAAACTTTTAACTTAGAGAAATTTTGCCCTAGTTTAGGCAGGATTTTGACCCATCTTCTTGGCCATTTTTCACATAGTTACACTTGGAGTATCAAGTTGCACTTCAAAGATGGATTATATTACATGTTTCAAGCTTTCCAAATTGTCCAAGAACTCCTCAAACACATTTGTGGTTAGGGAGAATCGAATGCTTGAAGTTGGCAAAAACTCACTTTGTATCCATGGCCAATACATGTTCATACAAGTTGCAAAATCTGTCCAAACTAGCTTTGTACTTGTTTACAGGTATCTAAACCAATTCACACTCAAAAATTAATTGCAAATACATTGGACATTGGTATTATTCTGATAAATGGAGCTTGGCACAATGAATAAATTCATTTTGGGCATAAAGGTAGCACTTCCATTTACATAAAGCATGTTTTATGTCAAGTTGCATTTCTTGAGCCATACACCAAGCCCTTTGCTGAAAACAAGGCTCCCTAATGTCAGGCAAAGTTCAACAACTTTGTGCAGCTAGGTTACAAGCCAGTACAACCATAACATTGTCAACTCTCACTTTTTACTTCAAAACCAAGTAATTATGCAAAAAGGACATAACTTAAGCATCTGATATATTCAACTCTTGCCAACATTCCAAACAAGTTTTGCACATCCCTGTGAGCCAGAAACACGAGCCATTCATCCCTCAAACACCCCTGTACACAAAAATCATATTTTCTTGCAAAATAGGGTAGGCCCTGCAGAATCACTTCCATTTTCACATCCACTCGTGCGTTTTGCTTGCAACCAGTTCTAATACCTTCCATTCAACTCACTCAAACTATCCAAAACCTCCATTGCCAACTGTAACTCCATTTACAGTGTTCACCATTTTCATTTCAAGCTTGTGCAAGTTGACTTCTAGAGGCTGATTCAAGGACACTCAAGGCAAGCTAGCTATTGGAAAAGGTCAAGTGAAATTCAGGCAAGCTACCAAACACCTCAAAACTTGTTGAGAAGCTCTGCATTGTCCTACTCGAATCCAACTGAAACAGGTATTTTCTCACTTCTTATCTCTCTATTTAGGAACATTTAGCTTTAGGTTTGTGAATGAAAATTGTAGTATCCAATGCCATGAAGCTGTACATATGCTCAGTTTTCATTTATATTAAGTGTGCTAGGAGAATTTCATCCATGAACATGCTGAAAAAGCTAGGTCAGATTTTAGGGCCAGAGAAATTCTCTCTGGTCTTTGAGAGTTAGGATTAATGCTTTATATGGTTAGATTCGTATTTAAATTCTCTACAAGTTTGATGTTGTGAGTTTTGGCAAAAAGTCACGTTTCCAGGATGTTCAAAGTTGAAACCAGGCATGCGCGCGTTTGACAGTTCTGGAGGTTGAAGATGAAGTCTGGGCTGGGCCTGGCCTTCTTGCTGTCTGCACCTCCCATTTGCTAAATGCACCCCCTGGCCCATTTCCTTTATATTTTGTTATTTTTGTATTTTGATTTCACTTCTGACTTTATTATTTTATTTCCAAACATAAAAAATGCTTAAAAAATATTTTCATAATTTTTTACATTTATTTGGTATTTATTTTAATTTTTTCTAATATAGAAAACATTTTAATACTTTTTTTATTATTTGTTTAAATTTAAAAAACAATGTAAATAATACTTTTTTTTTATTTCTTAATTTTATTCATACTGAAAATATTTTCTTGAATATATTCTATTTTTGTAAATATTTTAATTTATTTTATATATATATATATATATATATATATATATATATATATATATATATATATATACTTTTATTTTATTAAAAATATAGAATAAAAATACAAAAATATTACATTTTTATTTTTATTATTATTTATATTAAAAAACACTTTTTTTTCAATATATTTCATTTTTGTACATATTAATATATTTTTATACATAAATAATATATATTATTTTCTTAAGGAAAATTAGGGTTTACCCCTTTAATAAATAAAATTAATCTTTTTATTTTATTTCTTTATACTTTTTTCACATTGAAAATATTTTTACATACATAAAAACTTCCTTTTTGCATAATACATTTTATTTAATATTTGTTTATTTTGTTATTTAAATATTGTACATTTAAATATTTATGCATTATAATTCAATTTGGATGTAATAGTAACTAGGGTTTATATTTCTTGTCAGATACCCCCTATTCGAAAATTGTACCCCCATCCCCATAATCATGTTGTAATAGCTTAAAATTTAAATTCTCGCACTTTTACGCTTTCAATTATGCCATGATTAGAGAATCAGGGTTTGTATGCCAAAATCAAATTAACAAATAGTTTGACCTAATCAAAGAGAAAAATGCATGAAAAACAAACACAATGCACACTTACACCCCTAGGGTTACAATCCACTTGTTGCCTTCAAAAATGGGCCATGGTATGCATGTTAAGTACTTTGGCAAAACAAAAACAAAACAAAAGATCATAGTCCCTCGATGACGCTATCTGAGTTTGTGATACGGTGGGAGAACTGACTTGGGATTTGCGTTAGTTTTTGCACTTGTTCGGTTTAGCAAGAGTCGCCACCGACTTTTTATTT
The DNA here is from genome assembly GCA_948472305.1 of Vicia faba. Classification (NCBI taxonomy): domain Eukaryota; kingdom Viridiplantae; phylum Streptophyta; class Magnoliopsida; order Fabales; family Fabaceae; genus Vicia; species Vicia faba. The sequence continues at coordinate 228,109 of CATIWC010001393.1, read as the reverse complement.
ATCCTAAGGAAAGGTCAAAAAGCACAGGAAAGACCTTTGAGATGTTTTCGTGGGTTCGGGGGGTAGATTATGAAAAGGGAAGGTGCTAGTACCCTTTTCATCCATGGTTATCCATGGGCTCTTAGTTACTTGTTTTAGATCACTTGCCTTTGCTTTTCATTTGTTTGAAATGGTGCTTTGTGTGTGTGGTTTTGAAAATGTTTTAAAAAAGATGCCTTGTCTAGGAAACCTTTGTAATGACTCTTATTTGAGTATATACAAAGGTGTATGTCTTTTTGAAAAGATAATTCAATGTTTTGAAAGTTGTTTGAAAATTCTTTTTGAAGTTGTGTTGTGAAGTGTGTTTTGAAAAAATGGCAAGGATGTTTTGCAAGATTTTTGATCAAGTAACTAAGAGTTTGTCTACCCTATTTTACTCAAAGATCTTTCTCATGTTTTTAACCCTTTTAACAATGTTGTTTCACCATTGTGTTTGATGAACAACCTTGCGTTAGGATGTTAACGGGACAGACGCGGGTCATCATATAGACCATGATAGCAATATTGTCAAGTATCTTTGGCAATTTTCTTGAGGGACTTGATCATTTTGTTTAGGCAACTCAGATAGCGTCTGTGATCGGTGGAAATAGAACTGACTGTTTGTTTTAATGCTGGTTCGCGAGATGTCGCGGTAAGCAAGAGTCGCCACCGTCTTTTATTTTCTCCAACAAGGAAAGGACAAAAGCACAACAAAATTCCTTTTCGAGATGTTTCTCGGTTCGGGAGGTAGATTATAGAAAGGGAAGGTGTTAGCACCCTTTCTATCTGTGGTTATCCACGGGCTCTTAGGTACTTGCTCACTATGTTTTCAAAAATGTTTGCTTTTCTTGTGTTTGTGGGTTTTGAAAAAAGTTTGTTTTGAAAACTTCTAGGTAACTCTTGTATCAGTCCTCAAGAGTGTATGAAGTGTTTGTTTGAAAACTTTTTGAAAGTGTAGGTGCGAAAAGTTGTTTTTGTTTTGAAATAGCAAGTACCCGGGAGAAATCTACCTACTCTAAAGAAATTAGGCTGTGTAAATGTCCTTTGGACAGTGCTATCCCACTATTGAGAAGTAGGTAGCATCGTCGTTGGAGTTTTTTCGGGTCAATTCAATTATATGGGACATGTGTGGTCACCAAAGCAATAGTAGGACGCCTTAGCGGTAACCCTAATGTCCTAGATCCTTTTTATCCGAGGCAACTGTTTCGAGGCAACTGGATCTTTAGACAGGAGTGCGACCTCTAAAACACCCTATACTCAATGACCACGTCGAGGCAACCAAGTGAGGCGTACCCTAGGAGTGGCATGTGCGAGTGTGTCAGGTTTCATATTAATTATCTTTACACATTTTATGGTGAGCTACGGGTTGATTTTAATTTTCAGGCAAGTCTTGTCATGCATAGTTAACAATTAATAATTTGCGGGAAATAAATTCCGGAAAGTAAATCTACGCTATTACAAGGCGTCGGGTATTTACGTCGCCAAAAACAACCCTTGGAAAATAAATGCGAGAAAATAAAGAAAGCGATAAAATGGTCCTAATTAACGCTATTACATCCTCGGAACAGATACATAAATATGATCAAAATAATAATCAAGAATAAACATGCGCGAAACAAAATTGCATCGGGAAAGTCCTTAGGGTTTTGACCCTTTTTGAGAAAAGAATGGGTTTTTGGTTATTTTGCATTTAATTAAACCTAATTCTAATTAATTAAATAAAAGAAATGTTTTTTTAAAGTTTTTTAATGTTTTAATGAAAAATAAAAATAAAAGAAATTAAAAGTTGTCAAAATCCTAATTCTATGTTAATTTTATTTATTGTGAAAAAAAAGAGTCAAATTTAGCCTAATTAAACTAAATTACTTATATTAGTATTTGTTTACAAAAATAATTAAATTAAGGTGAAATTAACAATAATAATAATTATTATATTTCTGATTTTATTATGAAAATAATAATTTGTGAGTTAATTAAATAATAATAATAATAATAGTTAATAAAAGAAAATAAAAAGAAAGAAAATAAGAAAATAATAAACCATGGGGGGGTGTGCTGGCCCATTAGGAGGTTAATCTGGAATTTCTGGCCCATTTGTTTCACAAGCCTGTTTGACTTTGGTAATTGTCCAGGACGTTGGTTGACTGGGAGTACCATGGTCATCCAATCATGGCCATTGGATTGATGCTTAAGGCCACTTGGCGCGTTGGTAAGTGAGGCACATGGTGAATCACGCTGGGAAGTCTGCATGCAATTATGTTAGAAAAAACAATATAAGCGTTTTGGGTGGACCTGGGATTCGAACCCAGGTCCCAATGGTTACCAGCCAGCTCATCCTCCACTACGCCATTTGCTTGCTTTGATAATATAATAAGAAGTGAATATAATATATCAAAAATAACAATTATACTGGAAAGCAAATAAAAACGCGCGCTTTTTGAATAGACCAACCATGCATCACCACGTATTCATCTTCTTCGCTATGCCTGTAAAAAACACAGTTAGATAGCGGGGGTTTTTAACCCCCACAACCTGCAATAGGGAAAAATAGCGAATAGCTCTAGGATTTATATAAATGTTTCGCGAGCATAGCTTTGTGTTCGTCTGGATGCAACGGTTCCAACCATGGGTCTTAAGGGGTCTAATTTTTCCTATACTGTAAAGCCCCAATTCGAAGGCTTATGAACCCTAGGATTCTCCAATGGTAACTTGTGATTCTGTACACTATAATCCAATTAAACTATGCCATTAGTTTCATATGGATTCAAGCAATGCAAAACAGTCAATAAATCATGTTAAACGTGCATGAAATATGAATTACGATTATGAACAAAAGTGTCAAACCGTGCGGTTGTTCTTGAGTATTTCTTGAGCTTTAGCGTGTGGTTTTGATTCCTACACGTTTCTGGGAACCCCTGCAATAGATTAGAATCAATAAAAAGCTTTGAATTATGCTAGAACAGGGAAATCAGTTTTGACTTTTCTTTGAATTTTCTTGAATGTGGTTATGGCTTTTCTGCAGCAAATTCACGTATGCATGAGTAGGGTTGGCTTGCGTACTTATAGGAGAATGAAACTAGGTCAAATCTTTGCCAATAAATCCATGGAATTGATGATTGTATATTTGATTGAAAATCAAATATTTTTGAATCTTTTTGATTGGAAAAACTTGCTAAATTTGGAGATTCTTGTCCCTTTGATTTGCACACGAAATTTACAGCATATATTGACCAGTTTTGCTTCACAAAAAGATTGAAAAATCAAATCTTTGTATTTCCTACAATTTAAATTAATTAAATGAATTAAAATTGATTAAAAATCCAAATAATTAATAAAAATAAGAAAAATAAGTTCAAATAAGCTTGATGGGTCGTGCATAGATCATGGATAAAGTTTCAAGAAGAAATTTGAGGCCCATTAGCAAAAACAAGGTGTTTTGAGCAAAGTTGACTTTTGCAAATTCACAAAAATTTCCCAACTTCTCCAATGCATATCTTGCTCAATTTTGATCATATGAACATGTTCTTGGACATTTTGGAAAGGTATTGAAGTCCTATAACCAATGCCTTTGGTCCCATGTCATTTGGATTTACCAATCTCAAGTTATGGTCTTTGACTTAAAGTGCAATTTTGTTGACTTTTGAAATTGACCTATAATGTAGAAATTGATAACTTTTTATGAGAGCATTTCTTGGACTTGGAGTGTGAAGATGAGTTGTAGGAAATGTCATCCCCTTCAAAATGAGAATTGGATGGGATTTTTCTGATGAACCATGAAAAAGTTATGCCTTGGTCAAGATACAGTTGACTTTTCTACTGTCCAAAAATAGTAACTTTTGCATCTTGATGATTTTTGAGCCATTCTTGTGGAATCATGATCAAGACTTGATCAAATGATGATTGTGGACTCAAAATAAGATGTTGACCAAAAATTCTGACTTTTGACTGCAAAATGACCATTTTGCCCCTGCAATTGACTGTGGATCAAATAGGGCTTTTGACTGTGCAACTTGGGACTGTGAGTCTTGAAACTTGGCATGTAGATGCTTGAGAATGTATGTGGACCTATGAGACTTGATTGAGCCATTGGAAACCCCAAATTTATTGAAGGAACCAAAACCCTAATTTTGACTGGCTTAGGAGGCATTTGGACTGTGCAACCTTTGAGAAATCTTGAACCATTTGAAGATGATTCTTTGACAAATCTTGAAGAATATGGGAGGGCAAATTTTGGGGTACAACAGTTGCCCCTGTTCAATCTTCTTAGACCTGAGGATGTAGATTGGCTTGCGTGCCTTTCATGATCCGAAGGTGGAAGATGATTGAACACTAGAGTGCCCAGAAATTTGCACTTGCATAGTATGGTATCAGCAATGTGATGTCGGGAATGGGATTACAGATGCCATTTGGAAAGATGGTGGATAGGAGGATGGGCTTATAGATGCCATCTGGAAACGTGTGTCGATCGCGTAAGAGATTCCTTAGCGAGAACTTGCGTACCTGAGAAAGAAAGATAATTTCCTGGCCTGTTACAGGTGTTGATCTTCAAACTCTTCATGTAGATAGCTTTCCTGGCTAGATACAGGTATCAAATCTACAATCAATCGCTCACAGATATACCCTGGCTAGATACATGTATCGAATCTGGAACTTCAAAGGGTTGGTCGAGATAGCTTTCCTGGCTGGATACATGTGTAGATCTCTTCATGCAGATACTTTCCTGGCTAGATACAGGTATATATCTACAATCAATCGCCCACAGATATGCCCTGGCTAGATACAGGTATCGAATCTGGAAATTCAAAAGGTTGGTGGGTTGTCTCTACTGACAAGTTATCTTAGAAAAATCTTTAGGAATCGATTTAACTGAACCAGGGGAGGTTTTGTCTTCTTTGACGAGTTGTCTTTATGGACGAGTTGTCTTTATTGACGGGCTGTCTTCATTGACAGGTTGTCTTTATTGACGGATTGTCTTCATTGACGGATTGTCTTCATTGACGGGTTGTCTTTATTGACGGGTTGTCTTTATTGACGGGTTGTCTTCATTGACAGGTTGTCTTTATTGACGAGTTGTCTTCGTTGACAGGTGTCTTTATTGACAGGTTGTCTTTATTGATGGGTTGTCTTTATTGACTGGTTGTCTTTATTGACGGGTTGTCTTCATTGACTGATTGTCTTCATTGACAGGTTAGCGTCAGAAAAATATTTAGGAATCAATTTAACTGGATTTGTCTTCTTTTACTGGATTTGTCTTCTTTGACTGGATTTGTCTCTATTGACTGAATTTAGAATTTAACTGCATCTTTCCTGAAAGGTAAAGGTCAGTCATATGCCATGCATGATATGGATCGAGCAATGATGTTCTCAACATAAATGAGATTGTATGATATGATGCGTATATGCATGTATCATGATGTATGACAATGTGATGTTTATGAATGTATCTTCGTCTGAGAAAATAAATCCTTGACGAATGCCGAGAAGTTCGTTGAATCCTGGGCTGATGTTGAAGAGTAGAGTCCTTCGCCTCCGCTGGGGATGATGAACAAAGATGATTGCAAGAATAAACCGAAGATGACTCTGTTGGGGAATAAATCTGGCGAAGAGATTATTCTGTGGGGAACTACTCTGTGGGGAAGAGATACTTCGCTGAGAATTTAATGATAACTCTGCTGGGGATTCCGTTGACAATCTTTGTTAGAGAATTTGATGAACTCCCCTGGGAATGTTGAGATCTTCTGGGGATACCCAACTTCCTTAAGGCTGACAGTAGACTAACTCTGCTTGGGGAGAGTATCGCTGACTTCCTGGAGATACTGTGCCCTTTTTTAGGGCTGATGGGAGACCAACTCTGCTTGGAGAGAGTATTGCTGAATCTTGTCTTACTCTTCGGGGAGTGAAGGTATCTTGGTCATATTCTTCAGTTGAACCTACCTTGGTACCTGGTGGACAGAGCATTGGCACAGTTCGGACAATTCTTATTGCCCTAGTTTTTATGGGAGAAGGTACCTGTGGAGGTCTTGATAACTGCCGATTTGACAAATCTTCCTCTGGTAGGCAAGTGACGAGATGACAGGACATAGTCGTACGCTTTTGATCCCTAACTTTTGCCTGGACCGCCCTTTCGGGTTTTCAGTCCACCGGGATACCCATTTTTGCCCAAGCCGCCTTTTCAGGTTTTCGACTTGCCGAGTGTACAGATTTTTTCATTTTCATCCCTTATTTTGCCCGAACCCTTTTGGTTCCCCGGGAAGCCCTTACTTTTGCCTAGGCCAGTCGACCTAGCGGGTCTTTGATTATGTGTAGTATTTTTTCGACTATGTCCACGCTCTCAGAATGTAGGGAGTTGTCACTGTCAGCGGTGTTATGTTGCCATACTACCAGAAGACCTTTGATTGTGCAAGATTCGTTGCTGGAATTCATGTCCACCGCCCTAAGTGACTCAGGTGTAGATTTGCCCCAGGCTATTTGGCATCCTTGAGAGATTCCTTGAATCTTGACTGGACTTCCCCAGATGATAGACTATGATCATTCCGTGCCCCTTGATTGGAAGTGTTTTTCCATTTGATGTGACCCTTGAGAAGAATTTTGTTCACTACATATTCGTCGTGCGAATTTCTCTGCTGTTGAACAAATAGTCACATGCAAATAATATTATTTTAAGAATGCAAAGCTTATGTCTGTCTTGAAGTTTTTGAAAATTCATTTTTTCAGTAAAACAAGCAAACTTTGTAAAATGTGATGTCAACTCAAGATTTTACAGCGAGCCCTACAGGAGTCAGGATACCTTTCGTAACAGTATGCTTTCGAACTAACCCATGCTTCAGCTAGGAATTTTTAAAGGGTTATAACGTGGCCTGGTTCACGGTTTAAGAAACAAAGGATAAAGGCTCAAAATTTATTTGTACCCACCCACTCTTCGTGATGTTCTTCAAACCTAAACTCAGCTAATCGTGCATTAGATTTTGTTTGAGTCTTCGCTCTGGTATACCGGTGATGGTTCGGATGCTGACAGTTTATTTTGAATAGGCAGTCATTTCTTTTTTGTTGAGGGTTTGTAAGACCTCTTTCTTTTCGATTTTATTATCCCTGTCCTTTTTTTTGCCTGAACTGTTTCTTTTGTGATTACAGTCAGCGGGATGCCCCCGTTTTTGTAAGTCTCTTTCATAGGTTTTGACTTATTGGGCTTTTGTTTTTGAGAGATAATGACTGCCTGTCTTTATGATTATTCGGAACCATCGCTGTCTTTTGTTTTGGAAGGACTCTTTTGATGCTATTCGTCGTGCACCTGGATCAACTGAGAGAACTACCCTTCCCCAGGTTATAATTAAGGGTTTTAATTTTTTGTGAAAAGAAAAACTCCTACTTCTTTGGCTCGAAGGGGTTGACTAGGGATTATCTTCCTTATAACTCCACTGTTTAGGATTTGAAACAATGCCTGTACCTCATCAGCGAGGTCTGTTCAAAAGCATACTGTAAAGATCGTGGTATCGTTTTCGTCATCCTCCCTCAAAAGGCTTAGAATTTTTTTTAATCGAGAGTTGATCATCACAAAAAATGAAAGCAATTGAATATAGTGAATACGAATGGATTGATTCAAAACAGACATATGCAATGCATTGATATAATAAAAAGGTTTGCCATGACAATAATTGTTTGAATAAGCAAAGAAAAATACAACTTGAACATTCAAATGAACAAAAGTTTCTTAGTTTGAACTAGTCATCTCAGATGGAGAACTCTCAGCGGAAGATTTTCATCTCGCCATCCTGCATAAACTCCAGCACCCTTCCGTCGATCAAGTCTTGGATCTTGTTCTTCATACTCCAACAGTTGTCGGTGTCATGCCCCAGACCGTCAGAGTGGTATGCACACCTTTCATAGGGATGATAGGTAGGAGCAGAGGTATTTGGGTTCCGGGGACGAGCCTTTAGTGTAATCAGCCCTGTCTTCAACATGTGTTGTAGCGCTTGAGTCGGTGACATGTTGATCTTGGTAAATTGCCTCCTGGGCCTGTTTGTCTTACTCTGATCAACCTGTTGTTTTTGGTGAGGTTGTTGTTGGACCCTTGAGGTAGTAGCAACTTGGAGAGGTCCATTCTTCACCCTACCAAACTCTTGTCTTCTTGGAGGCTGATTACTGGTTTGATCCCCAGCCTTGACCGTTTGCTTCATACTATTGTATTTGTCTTGATGAAGTTGGTTGATCATGGCTCTCAAATCTTCTTATTCCTGAGCTAAGCCTTGGATAAGAGCCATCTGCCCCAACATCTGGGTTCTCATTGCATCTACCTCAGCTTGCAGATGTTTCAGCCGTTCGTCCTTATCGTCTTCAGGACTTTTCTTGACCAAATTCCCCATGAGGAGTGTTCTCAACTCTTCCTGCTCCTTGGATAGGTTTAGGAGGATTTCCCTGAACTGAGTCTCTTGAGCATGAAGATCCTGGTTGTTTTGTTGGCAAGCCATTGCTGAAATAAACAGCGAGAACGTGAGAGACCTGTATCGGATGACCTGTTATGCAATGATATGTATGGTATATGTATGCAATTTTTTCAAGGATCTCGCGGGGTAAACAAGAAAATTGTTAGAATTTGAATTTGGTAGCTTGATTGAAGGAACTTCATGTTGCTGAGAGTCCTTCTTCAAGAGTCAAGGCTCACCATATCGAGTGGGTCATAGCCCCTGACTCAAGTTATCGTGCTTGGATTTCTGGACAACCTTGGTTAGAGGAAAATAAATCCCCTTTGCCCCTTGCTAGATATTTGGTCCATCATGACCTGCATCACAAACCCTTGAGATCCTTGAAATGGTTAAGGAAATGCTATGGTATGATGTTATGATGCGTATGATGTTATGTACGTGGATGCAAAGGTGTGAGGTGTAAGTAAGCCCTGTAATAAGTCCAGATTAAGGACTGTAAACAAAACCTGCAAGGAACTCATGTTGTCAGATAACAAGAATATGCAAGTAGTTCAAGTTTGAAGGCACACAAGTCACACAAAAGAGCCCTTAGAGTTCAAGCTGGCATGAAGTTTGGGTACTACCCTCTTTCAGTTTCAGTTGGTTAAGACCTGTCCTAAAAATAGTAACCGGGTTCTAGAGGATCTCAATATCACTGACTACCCTCGATCGGTCATAACTCTAGCTTCGCAACCTTTTCTTGCAGCCGGAACCATCGCGAGAGTTTAGCCTCAATGAGTGTAGCATACTGCTACTGTTCTATGGCCAAGTTGGGTCAATTTAAGGTTCTAAGGTCGGTTGGTGCTTAATGACTCCTCATAAGACCCATATTCTCCTCGTTCCAACACAAGGGATATCGGTACAGACCAAGGTGTCACACCAACGTAGCTACTGCTTCACCCTTATCGGTCTACGCCGGACAGGTCCCTCACAGTTTATTGCTACCTAAAGGGTATTCCCCAGATCCGGGTTAGGATCTATGGAACTCCGATACAAGCCCACAAATATAAAAGCAAACAAAGCATACAATTGAAAACATGGTGATCTAATCCTAAGGTACACCTCACTTATTAAAGATATCCCCAGCAGAGTCGCCAGTTCTGTGATCGGTGGAAATAGAACTGACTGTTTGTTTTAATGCTGGTTCGCGAGATGTCGCGGTAAGCAAGAGTCGCCACCGTCTTTTATTTTCTCCAACAAGGAAAGGACAAAAGCACAACAAAATTCCTTTTCGAGATGTTTCTCGGTTCGGGAGGTAGATTATAGAAAGGGAAGGTGTTAGCACCCTTTCTATCCGTGGTTATCCACGGGCTCTTAGGTACTTGCTCACTATGTTTTAAAAAATGTTTGCTTTTCTTGTGTTTGTGGGTTTTGAAAAAAGTTTGTTTTGAAAACTTCTAGGTAACTCTTGTATCAGTCCTCAAGAGTGTATGAAGTGTTTGTTTGAAAACTTTTTGAAAGTGTAGGTGCGAAAAGTTGTTTTTGTTTTGAAAGAGCAAGTACCCAGGAGAAATCTACCTACTCTAAAGAAATTAGGCTGTGTAAATGTCCTTTGGACAGTGCTATCCAACTATTGAGAAGTAGGTAGCACCGTCGTTGGAGTTTTTTCGGGTCAATTCAATTATATGGGACATGTGTGGTCACCAAAGCAATAGTAGGACGCCTTAGCGATAACCCTAATGTCCTAGATCCTTTTTATCCGAGGCAACCGTTTCGAGGCAACTGGATCTTTAGACAGGAGGGCGACCTCTAAAATACCCTATACTCAATGACCACGTCGAGGCAACCAAGTGAGGCGTACCCTAGGAGTGACATGTGCGAGTGTGTCATGTTTCATATTAATTATCTTTACACATTTTATGGTGAGCTACGGGTTGATTTTAATTTTCAGGCAAGTCTTGTCATGCATAGTTAACAGTTAATAATTTGCGGGAAATAAATTGCGGAAAGTAAATCTACGCTATTACAAGGCGTCGGGTATTTACATCGCCAAAAACAACCCTTGGAAAATAAATGCGAGACAATAAAGAAAGCGATAAAATGGTCCTAATTAACGCTATTACATCCTCGGAACAGATACATAAATATGATCAAAATAATAATCAAGAATAAACATGCGCGAAACAAAATTGCATCGGGAAAGTCCTTAGGGTTTTGACCCTTTTTGAGAAAAGAATGGGTTTTTGGTTATTTTGCATTTAATTAAACCTAATTCTAATTAATTAAATAAAAGAAATGTTTTTTTTAAGTTTTTTAATATTTTAATGAAAAATAAAAATAAAAGAAATTAAAAGTTGTCAAAACCCTAATTCTATGTTAATTTTATTTATTGTGAAAAAAAAGTCAAATTTAACCTAATTAAACTAAATTACTTATATTAGTATTTATTTACAAAAATAATTAAATTAAGGTGAAATTAACAATAATAATAATAATTATATTTCTGATTTTATTATGAAAATAATAATTTGTGAGTTAATTAAATAATAATAATAATAATAATAGTTAATAAAAGAAAATAAAAAGAAAGAAAATAAGAAAATAATAAACCAGGGGGGTGTGCTGGCCCATTAGGAGGTTAATCTGGAATTTCTGGCCCATTTGTTTCACAAGCCTGTTTGACTTTGGTAATTGTCCAGGACGTTGGTTGACTGGGAGTACCATGGTCTTCCAATCATGGCCATTGGATTGATGCTTAAGGCCACTTGGCGCGTTGGTAAGTGAGGCACATGGTGAATCACACTGGGAAGTCTGCATGCAATTATGTTAGAAAAAACAATATAAGCATTTTGGGTGGACCTGGGATTCGAACCCAGGTCCCAATGGTTACCAGCCAGCTCATCTTCCACTACGCCATTTGCTTGCTTTGATAATATAATAAGAAGTGAATATAATATATCAAAAATAACAATTATACTGGAAAGCAAATAAAAACGCGCGCTTTTTGAATAGACCAACCATGCATCACCACGTATTCATCTTCTTCGCTATGCCTGTAAAAAACACAGTTAGATAGAGGGGGTTTTTAACCCCCACAACGTGCAATAGGGAAAAATAGCGAATAACTCTAGGATTTATATAAATGTTTCGCGAGCATAACTTTGCGTTCGTCTGGATGCAACGGTTCCAACCATGGGTCTTAAGGGGTCTAATTTTTCCTGTACTGTAAAGCCCCAATTCGAAGGCTTATGAACCATAGGATTCTCCAATGGTAACTTGTGATTCTGTACACTATAATCCAATTAAACTATGCCATTAGTTTCATATGGATTCAAGCAATGCAAAACAGTCAATAAATCATGTTAACGTGCATGAAATATAAGTTTCGACTCTGAAAAATTCAAGCAAACCGTGGGTCTGTGAATGATGATTTCTTGAGCTTTAGCGTGTGGTTTTGATTCCTACACGTTTCTGGGAACCCCTGCAATAGATTAGAATCAATAAAAAGCTTTGAATTGTGCTAGAACAGGGAAATTAGTTTTGACTTTTCTTTGAATTTTCTTGAATGTGGTTATGGCTTTTCTGCAGCAAATTCACGTATGCATGAGTAGGGTTGGCTTGCGTACTTATAGGAGAATGAAACTAGGACAAATCTTTGCCAAGAAATCCATGGAATTGATGATTGTATATTTGATTGAAAATCAAATATTTTTGAATCTTTTTGATTGGAAAAACTTGCTAAATTTGGAGATTCTTGTCCCTTTGATTTGCACACGAAATTTCCAGCATATATTGACCACTTTTACTTCACAAAAAGATTGAAAAATCAAATCTTTGTATTTCCTACAATTTAAATTAATTAAATGAATTAAAATTGATTAAAAATCCAAATAATTAATAAAAATAATAAAAATAAGTTCAAATAAGCTTGATGGGTCGTGCATAGATCATGGATAAAGTTTCAAGAAGAAATTTGAGGCCCATTAGCAAAAACAAGGTGTTTTGAGCAAAGTTGACTTTTGCAAATTCACAAAAATTTCCTAACTTCTACAATGCATATCTTGCTCAATTTTGATCATATGAACATGTTCTTGGACATTTTGGAAAGGTATTGAAGTCCTCTAACCAATGCCTTTAGTCCCATGTCATTTGGACTTACCAATCTCAAGTTATGGTCTTTGACTTAAAGTGCATTTTTGTTCACTTTTGAAATTGACCTATAATGTAGAAATTGATAACTTTTTATGAGAGAATTTCTTGGACTTGGAGTGTGAAGATGAGTTGTATGAAATGTCATCCCCTTCAAAATGAGCATTGGATGGGATTTTTCTGATGAACCATGAAAAAGTTATGCCCTGGTCAAGATACATTTGACTTTTCTACTGTCCAAAAATAGTAACTTTTGCATCTTGATGATTTTTGAGCCATTCTTGTGGAATCATGATCAAGACTTGATCAAATGATTATTGTGGACTCAAAATAAGATGTTGACCAAAAATTCTGACTTTTGACTGCAAAATGACCATTTTGCCCCTGCAATTGACTGTGGATCAAATAGGGCTTTTGACTGTGCAACTTGGGACTATGAGTCTTAAAACTTGGCATGTAGATGATTGAGAATGTATGTGGACCTATGAGACTTGATTGAGCCATTGTAAACCCCAAATTTATTGAAGGAACCAAAACCCTAATTTTGACTGGCTTAGGAGGCATTTGCACTGTGCAACCTTTGAGAAATCTTGAACCATTTGAAGATGATTCTTTGACAAATCTTGAAGAATATGGGAGGGAAAATTTTGGGGTACAACAGCGTCGTCGAGGGACTTTGATCTTTTGTTTTGTTTTTGTTTTGCCAAAGTACTCAACATGCAACCATGGCCCATTTTTGAAGGCAACAAGTGGATGGAACCCTAGGGGTGCAAGTGTGCATTGTGTTTGTTTTTCATGCATTGTTATCTTTGATTTTTGGGTTGTCTAACTGTTGATTTTATATTTCCATACACACCTAATTACTAGCATTTGTACAAAGCAATAAAAATGCAGGAAATAAATATCCTATACTATTACAACCATATTGAATTGCATGAGAATATAAAGGCAAAAATAAGGTAAAAGCAAGAAAAATGAGGGTCTTTCGATTGAGGCAGAAAACCCTTCGATTCTGCTCTTTCTGGCTCTCTTCGATTTAGCCTGAAAAGGGTGAAGGCATGACTTTCGACTGAGGCCTCACGGTCAGCATGTTGTGTCTTCCGATTGGGACCAGCGGGACAGCATGTTGTGCCTTTCGACCAGGCCTGGAATCTGTGCAAGATGTAATCTTCCTTTCTGCCTCTTTCGACTGGGCCTGGAGTTAGTGAGGAAGCCTGAGGATTCGTTTCATATTCCTGTCTCCTGTTTATTTCGTTTGAGATATTAAATAGCAACATGGCCTAAGGCCATGCTATCATTACCTCAGGGCCAGGTTAGTTCTTAAAGCATCTGTAACCATCCAAAGAACCAAACCAAAAGGAGAAGCAATAAAAACAAACTAAAGGGTGGAAACGAAAAGGTAACAAACATTACGTATATGTTTGAAATGAAAAGGAAGCTTACTTATATGTCATGCTAGAAATGAAAGGTTCAAGGTTAAGAATGACTTACCTTGCTTGAGGATGGAACGTGTGCTGGGCCTTTAAGTGGTTTCCTTGAATGCTTCTGGATTCGAAGGGAGGAACCAGGGGTTATGTCTTTGATACTGGATCCGAAAGAGAAGAACAAGTGTGAGGTTCTTCCTACTGGATTCGAAGGGTAACAAGGTATGGGGATGTTTCAGATTCTAAGGGGATAAGTGTTTGGATTTTGGGTATGTGTTTGATGAGTGTTTAAGTGTTTGAGAGCTTTGTGGTGTTTGAGAATTTTGTGGTGTGTGAGAATTTTGTGGTGTGTGAGAATTTTGAAGATACGTTCTCCTCTCTCTCCTTTTCTTTGTGCAAATGAACTCTCTATTTATAGAGAAAGGCTTTTGGGAAGCTTGGGGAGAGAAAATAATAAAATAAGGCTCAACTGGAAAGTAAATGTCCACTTGTGCCACAAAAGCAAGATGGACGGTTCATATGGGTTGCTTCCTTCTGAAGGAAAACAGGCGCAAGGCTCAAGACAAACTTTTCTAAAAGGTAGTACTGTGCTATTAAGTGCAAGTGGTCTTAGACAAAAAATGGGTAAAGGCCTAAAAAGGGAAGACACGTGGCCTAGCCTATGGGTATAAATGTTCAACTTGATCTTTTGAGTCGAATCCTCCATCTTTCTACACCTTTCGACCAGACTAGGACAACACGGCATTCGTTTTCACCAACTGTGTGTCCTTCGAATTGACCAACTGTGTGTTCTTCGAATGGCCCTTTTCAGGAGGTTATTAACTTCTGAATCGAAAGAAGCTTTTAGAAGATTATTGACTTTTGAATTGAAGAAAACCAAAAGGAAGTCTTTCCCTCAGTCGAAGCTTGTGGTTGAAACAAGCTAATGCCCAGTCGAAGCTTGTATCGAAGAAAACATATTGCCAAATCGAAAGCTCATGCTTGAAGGAAGCATATTGCCCAATCGAAGCATGTGGATCGAAACAAACATAAAGGGAGTCATTTCCTTGTGTCTTTTTTAGCATGAGGGAAGTTCCTGGCTTCTGAGTTGAAGGGCGCTTTTTCAAGGGAAGCAAGAACTTAGTCACATCTTGTATGAAGATACTTCTTGGATCAAACGAAACTTGTATGAAGCAAAGTATGCAAGAGGCCCTTGGTGAAAGTGGATTTGAAGGATGCATAGAGATGGTTACTTTGTCCCATCGAAACTTGTCCAAATGAGCAAGCATGCAGGCAGTAAACTTGTCCAGTCGAAGCAGGCTTATAGGTAGTAAACTTGTCCAAATCGAAGTAGGCTTTGCAGGCAGCACGCTTGGTGAATCGAAAAGGTTTCCTTACAGGGGGCATGTGTGTCCAACATGTCATGGCCTTTGATAGCAACCATGTAGGCAGCACACTTGTCCAATCAAAAGGCTGAATCGAAGGAGGTTTCAAATCCAAACGAAGGATGTACCTAAGTTGCATTCGAAGGAGGTTTCAAATCCAAATGAAGGATGTACCTAAACTGGAATTAGAAAGAGGCTTTCAGTTCAAAATGAAGGATGTAATCCAAGTTGCATTCGATGGAGGTTTCAAATCCAAACGAAGGATGCACCTAAGTTGCATTCGAAGGAGGCCAAGAGCCAGTCGAAGGGTGCTGAATCGAAGGAGACCTGTTTTCCTCCAAATTTGTCAAAATGGTATTTTTATCTATTTTCTCCCTTTTTGACAGTTTCCTTTTAATTTTGGTACTGGAAAATTCCAATGCACTTGTGCAAGCTTGAACCTTGAGAATCCTTGTGAGAAGGGCCTTGAAGAATGAGAGGGCAAATTTTGGGGTACAACAGCTGCCCCTGTTCAATCTTCTTGAACCTGAAGAGTTAGATTGGAGGATCCGCCATTCGTGACTTTGAAGGTGGAAGATGATTGAACACTAGAGTGCCCCGAAAATTTGCACTCGAAGATATGTTACTTGATTATGTGGGGAATGGGCTTAAAGGTGCCATTTGGAGAGGTAATGGATAGTTGTGGAGATGGGATTAAAGATGCCATCTAGAGGTGAATGCTAGACTGTATCTATAAGCTGGAACTGGATGATTGCCAGCATGGCGTCCGTGTCTGGAGCGCCTCTGAATTGTATTGGAAAGTTAGGTTGTTTGAGCTGGTCGAGTAGATAGTTGTCCTGTCTGGTTTCAGGTATTAATCCCTGACCTGAGAAAGAAAGATAGTTTTCCTGGCTTGTTACAAGTATTAATCTACAACCAGTCATCCACAGATAATTTTCCTGGCTTGCTACAGGTATTAATCTGGAACTTGAAAAGGTTGGCCGATGAGATAGTTGTCCTGTCTGGTTTCAGTAATTAATCTCTTCCCTGAGAAAGAAAGATAGTTTCCTGGCTTGTTATAGGTGTTAATCTTCAATATCTTCATGTAGATAGTTTTCCTAGCTTGTTACAGGTATTAATCTACAATCAGTCGTCCACATATAGATTTCCTGGCTTGCTACAGGTATTAATCCGGAACTTGAAAAGGTTGGCCGATGAGATAGTTGTCCTGTCTGGTTTCAGGTATTAATCTTTGACCTGAGAAAGAAAGATAGTTTCCTGGCTTGTTACAGGTATTAATCTACAATCAGTCGTCCACAAATAGTTTTCTTGGCTTGCTACAGGTATTAATCCAGAACTTGAAAAGGTTGGCCGATGAGATAGTTGTCCTATCTGGTTTCAGGTATTAATCTCTGCCCTGAGAAAGAAAGATAGTTTCCTGGCTTGTTATAGGTGTTAATCTTCAATCTCTTCATGTAGATAGTTTTCCTAGCTTGTTACATGTATTAATCTACAATCAGTCGTCCATAGATAGTTTTCATGGCTTGCTACAGGTATTAATCCGGAACTTGAAAAGGTTGGCCGATGAGATAGTTGTTCTGTCTGGTTTCAGGTATTAATCTCTGACCTGAGAAAGAAAGATAGTTTCCTGGCTTGTTACAGGTGTTAATCTACAATCAGTCGTCCACAGATAGTTTTCCTGGCTTGCTACAGGTATTAATCCGGAACTTGAAAAGGTTGGCCGATGAGATAGTTGTCATGTCTGGTTTCAGGTATTAATCTCTGCCCTGAGAAATAAAGATAGTTTCCTGGCTTGTTATAGGTGTTAATCTTCAATCTCTTCATGTAGATAGTTTTCCTAGCTTGTTACATGTATTAATCTACAATCAGTCGTCCACAAATAGTTTTCCTGGCTTGCTACAGGTATTAATCCGGAACTTGAAAAGGTTGGCCGATGAGATAGTTGTCCTGTCTGGTTTCAAGTATTAATCTCTGACCTGAGAAAGAAAGATAGTTTCCTGGCTTGTTACAGGTGTTAATCTACAATCAGTCGTCCACAGATAGTTTTCCTAGCTTGCTACAGGTATTAATCCGGAACTTGAAAAGGTTGGCCGATGAGATAGTTGTCCTGTCTGGTTTCAGGTATTAATCTCTGCCCTGAGAAAGAAAGATAGTTTCTTGGTTTGTTACAGGTGTTAATCTTCAATCTCTTTATGTAGATAGTTTTCCTGGCTTGTTACAGGTATTAATCTACAATCAGTCGTCCACAAATAGTTTTCCTGGCTTGCTACAGGTATTAATCCGGAACTTGAAAAGGTTGGCCGATGAGATAGTTGTCCTGTTTGGTTTCAGGTATTAATCTCTGCCCTGAGAAAGAAAGATAGTTTCTTGGCTTGTTACAGGTGTTAATCTTCAATCTCTTCATGTAGATAGTTTTCCTGGCTTGTAACAGGTATTAATCTACAATCAGTCGTCCACAAATAGTTTTCCTGGCTTGCTACAGGTATTAATCCGGAACTTGAAAAGGTTGGCCGATGAGATAGTTGTCCTGTCTGGTTTCAGGTATTAATCTCTGACCTGAGAAAGAAAGATAGTTTCCTGGCTTGTTACAGGTATTAATCTATAATCAGTCGTCCACATATAGTTTTCTTGGCTTGCTACAGGTATTAATCTGGAACTTGAAAAGGTTGGCCGATGAGATAGTTGTCCTGTCTAGTTTCAGGTATTAATCTCTGCCCTGAGAAAGAAAGATAGTTTCCTGGCTTGTTACAGGTGTTAATCTTCAATCTCTTCATATAGATAGTTTTCCTGGCTTGTTACAGGTATTAATCTATAATTTGAAAAGGTTGATGGTAGCCATCTGTTGATTGACCTTTTCCTGAAAAGGTAAAACGTTAGCTGTATGCAATGTCATGATGTATCAAATGCATAATGTCATGATGTTCTCAAAAGTAAATGAGATTGTGTTGTATGCACTTATCATGTATGTAAATAGGATGTATGAAATGTGAAATGTTAATGAATGTATTTTTGTCTGGGAAAATAAATCCTTGACAAAAGCTGGGGAGTCATTAAATCCTGGACTGCTATTGAAGAGTATGTGTGTCTTCAAACTTTGCTTAGAATATTTCCAATGGATTCCTGTTTTGTTGTTTGAGGAGAATTCCGCTGGGGGAAGTTGAAAACTCTGTGGGGAGTATGTTTATTTCTTCTTGGGAAAAGAGTTTAGGAGTCTTAGTCTTCCGTTGCTCTACTGGGAAGTCAAAGTTGAATTGAGACCTGGTCGGGTCCAGGTTTCGCAGTAACTTGTTGGGGGTTGTAGAGTAGTCTACTGGGGAAGAGGAGTTGTGGTCCTTTGATTTGTAGTAGTCGGAGAGGCAAACTCAAGCTGGGGAATCCTGGTGTTGTTGGGGAAATAAACCATGTTGTCAGTTCGCTAGAGAGGTGACATCTTCGTTGGGGGAAGTCCTTGAGGATTCTTGAGGTTGATTTAGCTGGGAAAAGGGGGTCAGAGATTATACTCTTGCTGGGGAATCATCCTATGAGAAGGATTTTGGGGATATTTGTCACTGCCCTAGCAGCGAGTGTTTGTGGCACTGCCTGGAAACGTTTGACTGTATGTAACCCTTTGTTGGGGTTGACGTTCAATGCCCCAAGTTACGGAGATGGAGACTTGCCCCTGGTTACTCTGCACTTCTTCAGAGATTTCTGGAAATCTTGACTGACTGCCCCAGGTGTGCTGGATAGTGACATGTTAAGTCCCCCTGTTGATAGGAGATTCGTCAATGGAAGTGTCATCCTTCTTGAATTGATTTTGTTCACTGAGAGAGCTTTTGTTCACTGGATATTCATTGTGTGAATTTCTCCGCTGTTAAACAAATAGCCATATGCAAACAATGATATTCAAGTAGTGCAAAGTTTATGCTTGTCTCGAAGTTTTGAAAAATGCGTTTTTTAGCAGAAAACTTTTTATAAGACAAATTCAACACAAGATTTAGGGCTAAGCCTTACAGGAGTCAGGATACCTTTTGTAACAGTATGCTTTCGAACTAACCCATGCTTCAATTAGGACTTTTGAAGGGTTGTAACGTGGCTTGGTTCATGGTTTAAGAAACAAAGGATAAAGGCTCAAAGTATATTTGTACCCACCCGCTCTTCGTGATGTTCTTCAATCCTAAACTCAGTTAATTGTGCGTCGAACTCTATTCGAATTTGGAACGATGTTTTGGTGATGGTTCACACAAGTTGGATTTTGGAAGGCAATAATTATTTTTGCAACATTTTTCATGTTGTTGAGGATTTGTAGCGACCTCGTTCTTTTGATTTGTTATCCCTAACTTTTGCTTGACTGTTCCTGTTTTCGAGATTACAGTCAGCGGGATTCCCCAGCTTTCTTAAGCCTCCTTTATAGGTTTTGGCTCAGTGGGCTTTTCTATTTTGAGAGATTGACTGCCTATGAGATAAGGAACCACCACTGTCTTTTGATTCCAGAGGAATGCTTTTGATGTCGTTCGTTGTATTATGAACTGAGAGTTTTGCGACTTCAATGCGCATCTTTTGAATTAATTGAGAGACTACCCTGCCCCAGGTTTAAATTAAAGGTTTCAATTTGTGTTTAAAACAGAAAACTCCTACTTCTCTGGCTCGAAGGGGTTGACTAGGGATTATCTTCTTTATAACTCCAGTGTTTAGGATTTGAAAGAAACGCCTGTACATCGTCAGCAAGGTTTGTTCAAAAGCATACTGTATGAGATTATGGAATTGTTTCGTCATCCTCCCTCTAAAGGCTTGTAACTTTTAGCAAGAGTTGAAAGTCATAAAGAGAGCATAATTATAGTGAAAATGAATGGATGAATTCAAGACAAACATATGCAATGCATTAATGAAACAGATTTTGACACTAACAGATAATTGTTTGAATAACAAAAGAGATTACAACTTGAAAATTCAAATGAAACAAAGATGCTCTCAATGATTCGTCAAAGGAGCAGTGATTATGCTAGAGTCTCCGGAGGGTCAAACTCGATCTCCTTGGCATCAATCATGTCTTGGACCTTGTTCTTCAGAGCCCAACAGTTGTTTGTGTCATGCCCTGGGCTACCAAAATGATAAGCACATCTTGCATCCGGGTTGTAGT
The DNA here is from genome assembly GCA_948472305.1 of Vicia faba. Lineage (NCBI taxonomy): Eukaryota > Viridiplantae > Streptophyta > Magnoliopsida > Fabales > Fabaceae > Vicia > Vicia faba. The sequence goes on along the minus strand of CATIWC010001393.1, from coordinate 207,639 downwards.
TAGGAGAAGAAGTCTTAGGGTTCAGATGAGGAGCCTTTAATGTAATCAGCTCTTTATTCAACATGTGTTGTAGCGCTTGAGCTAGTGACATGTTGATCTTAGTATATTGTCTTTTAGGCGCGTCTGGCCTTCGTTTATTTCCCCTTTGCTGTTGTCGGTGTGATACAGAACCAGAGACCAGGACTGCCCCTACGTGTTGGTCATGGCGACTATTTTGACTGTACACAGCATTGGACTCTTTCTTCCCACTGTAAGGATTTTTTGAGCATCAGAAGGTGTAGCTTCTTGAATATTTCCACTTTTTATGCTAGCTTTGACCCTTTCACCGGTCAGTATTAGCTCGGTGAATCCGGCTGAAGAGCTTCCAATCAAGTGTTTGAAGAAAGGCCCTGTCAATGTTCCCATGAAGATGTCAATCAGCTCCCTATCAGTTAAAGGGGGGTGCACCCTACCAGCCAGATCTCTCCACTTTTGGGCGTATCCTTTGAAGCTCTTGTTGGAACCCATGGTCATGTATTGCAATTGCACACGAGTTGGTGCAAGATCAGCATTGTACTGATACTGCTTATAGAAAGCAGCAGCTAAATCCTCCCAGGTGTGGATGCGAGAACTCTCCAATTGATAGAACCATTCGAGTTGAGTCCCTACTAGGCTTTCTTGGAAGAAATGGATCCAAAGCTTTGGATCAGTTGTGTATGGTTGAATCTTGCAGACATAAGACTTTAGGTGCATCTTAGGGCAAGAGACTCCATCGTATAGGGCAAAGGTAGGGACTTTGAACTTTGGTGGGATGACTAATCCAGAAACTAAACCCATGTCTCCTAAATCCAAACCAGGTATTTGTTGAATCTCCACAGCACTGAGGCAATTCTCCAACTGTTTGTACTTGTCATCAGCGGGAGGATATTGTTCTTCGGAGTAGTCATCTTCAACATCATCGATCTCCAAATTGTGGTCTTCTTCAAGACTATCCCCTATGTTGGATGGAGTTGAAATATCTAGGGTTTTAGGTCTTATTTTCAAGTTCAGGACACCTACTGTCTTCTTGGACTTCTTCTTCTTGTCTTTGAGAAGGAGAGCTTTCAGGCCCTCTTGCCCTTTACCCATAGCCAAAAGCATTTGTTGGAATTGAGCGTTTTGAGCTTGGAGATCTTTCACTGTTTGTTCCATATCCATCTTACTGAAATAAACAGTAGGAAGATAAGGAGACCTGTATGGGAGAAACCTGTCATGATATGATGCATGATATGTGGATGCATGTTTTCAAGGATCTCACGGGGTAAACACAAGAAAATGTTAGAGGTTGAACCTCGATCAACATCTTTGATTGGAGAACTTTGTATCAGTGGATGTCTTTCCACGAGAATCAAGCTCACCATGTCAAGTGGGTCATAGCCCCTAATTCAAGTTGTTGCACTTGATCTTTGACGGCGTTAGTTTAGAGGAAAATGAATCCTCTTGCCCTTTGGTAGACGTCTGGTTCAACGTGACCCTGCATCAAAGACCCTCGAGATCCTTGAAATGGTTTTTGAAAATGCTATGGTATGATGTTATGATGTTATGTACATGTATGCAAAAGTGAGCAAGTGTATATACAGGTGATCATATTCACACAGAAAAAACAAGTCCTGAGGTTTAGGCTTGCATGGGGTTTGTAGGTAAGTACCCTCTTGAAGTTAGTTGGCTCAACCTGTCCTAAAATAGAAACTGGGTTCTAAGGAGCTCAATATCACTGGATTATTTTCTGTGTTCATTGTTTTGGTTTAGCCACTTGACTGGCGACCAAAATATTCCAAGAAAACAATCCTCAATGAGTTTAGTATCGAGTATCTACCAACTTTAGACTGCACCAAAGTCGGTCACCTCACTACCCCTAAAAAAAGGCCAAGATGGTCAAGTAAGGTTCTAAGAGTTCGTTAGTGCTTCATGACATCCCTCAGCGGCCCCGTATTCTCCTTGACTACTCAAGGGCTACCGGTACCCACAAATATGTCACACTAACGTAGCTACTTCTTCAACCATGTCGGTATACCCCGCACAATTCCCTCACAGTTTATTGCTACTTACCTAAAAAGGTGCCCCCAAATCCGGGTGTAGGATTTACAACAAACCCAAACAAGGAACCCAAGAAGTAAAGCAATTAAAGCAATCAAAGTAAGCATGTATAGGTGATCTAAAACCCTAAGGTAACCCCACTTTTAGAAATACTCCCCAGCAGAGTCGCCAGTTCTGTGATACAGTGGGAGAACTGACTTGGGATTTGAGTTAGTTTTCACACTTGTTCAGTTTAGCAAGAGTCGCCACCGACTTTTTATTTATCCTAAGGAAAGGTCAAAAAGCACAGGAAAGACCTTTGAGATGTTTTCGTGGGTTCGGGGGGTAGATTATGAAAAGGGAAGGTGCTAGCACCCTTTTCATCCATGGTTATCCATGGGCTCTTAGTTACTTGTTTTAGATCACTTGCCTTTGCTTTTCATTTGTTTGAAATGGTGCTTTGTGTGTGTGGTTTTGAAAATGTTTTGAAAAAGATGCCTTGTCTATGCAACCTTTGTAATGACTCTTGTTTGAGTATATACAAAGGTGTATGTCTTTTTGAAAAGATAATTCAATGTTTTGAAAGTTATTTGGAAATTGTTTTTGAAGTTGTATTGTGAAGTGTGTTTTGAAAAAATGGCAAGGATGTTTTGCAAGATTTTTGATCAAGTAACTAAGAGTTTGTCTACCCTATTTTACTCAAAGATCTTTCTCATGTTTTTAACCCTTTTAACAGTGTTGTTTCACCATTGTGTTTGATGAACAACCTTGCGTTAGGATGTTAACGGGACAGGCGCGGGTCATCGTATAGACCATGATAGCAATATTGTCAAGTATCTTTGGCAATTTTCTTGAGGGACTTGATCATTTTGTTTAGGCAACTCAGATAGCGTTGTCGAGGGACTATGATCTTTTGTTTTGTTTTTATTTTGCCAAGGTACTCAACATGCAACCATGGCCCATTTTTGAAGGCAAAAAGTGGATGGAACCCTAGGGGTGCAAGTGTGCATTGTGTTTGTTTTTCATGCATTGTTATCTTTGATTTTTGGGTTGTCTAACTGTTGATTTTATCTTGCCATACACACCTAATTACTAGCATTTGTACAAAGCAATAAAAATGCAGGAAATAAATATCCTATACTATTACAACTATATTGAATTGCATGAGAATATAAAGGCAAAAATAAGGTAAAAGAAAGAAAAATGAGGGTCTTTCGATTGAGGCAGAAAACCCTTCGATTCTGCACTTTCTGTCTCTCTTCAATTTGGCCTGAAAAGGGTGAAGGCATGACTTTCGACTGAGGCCTCACGGTCATCATGTTGTGTCTTTCGATTGGGACCAGCGGGACAGCATTTTGTGCCTTTCGACCAGGCCTGGAATCTGTGCAAGATGTAATCTTCCTTTCTGCCTCCTTCGACTGGGCCTGGAGTCAGTGAGGAAGCCTGAGGGTTCGTTTCATATTCCCGTCTCCTGTTTATTTCGTTTGAGATATTAAATAGCAACATGGCCTAAGGCCACACTATCATTACCTCAGGGCCAGGTTAGTTCTTAAAGCATCTGTAACCATCCAAAGAACCAAACCAAAAGGAGAAGCAATAAAAACAAACTAAAGGGTGGAAACGAAAAGGTAACAAACATTACGTATATGTTTGAAACGAAAAGGAAGCTTACTTACATGTCATGCTAGAAATGAAAGGTTCAAGGTTAAGAATGACTTACCTTGCTTGAGGATGGAACGTGTGCTGGGCCTTTAAGTGGTTTCCTTGAATGCTTCTGGATTCGAAGGGAGGAACCAGGGGTTATGTCTTTGATACTGGATCCGAAAGAGAAGAACAAGTGTGAGGTTCTTCCTACTGGATTCGAAGGGTAACAAGGTATGGGGATGTTTCAGATTCTAAGTGGATAAGTGTTTGGATTTTGGGTATGTGTTTGATGAGTGTTTAAGTGTTTGAGAGCTTTGTGGTGTTTGAGAATTTTGTGGTGTGTGAGAATTTTGTGGTGTGTGAGAATTTTGAAGATACGTTCTCCTCTCTCTCCTTTTCTTTGTGCAAATGAACTCTCTATTTATAGAGAAAGGCTTTTGGGAAGCTTGGGGAGAGAAAATAATAAAATAAGGCTCAACTGGAAAGTAAATGTCCACTTGTGCCACAAAAGCAAGATGGACGGTTCATATGGGTTGCTTCCTTCTGAAGGAAAACAGGCGCAAGGCTCAAGACAAACTTTTCTAAAAGGTAGTACTGTGCTATTAAGTGCAAGTGGTCTTAGACAACAAATGGGTAAAGGCCTAAAAAGGGAAGACACGTGGCCTAGCCTATGGGTCTAAATGTTCAACTTGATCTTTTGAGTCGATTCCTCCATCTTTCTACACCTTTCGACCAGACTAGGACAACACGGCATTCGTTTTCACCAGCTGTGTGTCCTTCGAATGGACCAACTGTGTGTTCTTCGAATGGCCCTTTTCAGGAGGTTATTAACTTCTGAATCGAAAGAAGCTTTTAGAAGATTATTGACTTTTGAATTGAAGAAAACCAAAAGGAAGTCTTTCCCTCAGTCGAAGCTTGTGGTTGAAACAAGCTAATGCCCAGTCGAAGCTTGTATCAAAGAAAACATATTGCCAAATCAAAAGCTCATGCTTGAAGGAAGCATATTGCCCAATCGAAGCATGTGGATCGAAACAAACATAAAGGGAGTCATTTCCTTGTGTCTTTTTTAGCATGAGGGAAGTTCCTGGCTTCTGAGTTGAAGGGCACTTTTTCAAGGGAAGCAAGAACTTAGTCACATCTTGTATGAAGATACTTCTTGGATCAAATGAAACTTGTATGAAGCAAAGTATGAAAGAGGCCCTTGGTGCAAGTGGATTTGAAGGATGCATAGAGATGGTTACTTTGTCCCATCGAAACTTGTCCAAACGAAGCAAGCATGCAGGCAGTAAACTTGTCCAGTTGAAGCAGGCTTGTAGGCAGTAAACTTACAGGGGGCATGTGTGGCCAACATGTCATGGCCTTTGATAGCAACCATGTAGGCAGCTTGGTGAATCGAAAAGGTTTCCTTACAGGGGGCATGTGTGGCCAACATGTCATGGCCTTTGATAGCAACCATGTAGGCAGCACACTTGTCCAATCAAAAGGCTGAATCGAAGGAGGTTTCAAATCCAAACAAAGGATGTACCTAAGTTGCATTCGAAGGAGGTTTCAAATCCAAACGAAGGATGTACCTAAACTGGCACTCGAAAGAGGCTTTCAGTTCAAAATGAAGGATGTAATCCAAGTTGCATTCGAAGGAGGTTTAAAATTCAAACGAAGGATGCACCTAAGTTGCATTCGAAGGAGGCCAAGAGCCAGTCGAAGGGTGCTGAATCGAAGGAGACCTGTTTTCCTCCAAATTTGTCAAAATGGTATTTTTATCTATTTTCTCCCTTTTTGACAGTTTCCTTTTAATTTTGGTACTGGAAAATTCCAATGCACTTGTGCTAGCTTGAACCTTGAGAATCCTTGTGAGAAAGGCCTTGAAGAATGAGAGGGCAAATTTTGGGGTACAACAGAGTTGCCTAAACAAAAATGACCAAGTCCCTCAAGAAAATTGCCAAAAATACTTGACACAATTGCTATCATGGTCTATACGATGACCCACGCCTGTCCTGTTTAACATCCTAACACAAGGTTATTCACCAAATACAATGGTGAAATAACACTGTCAAAAGGGTTAAAAACATAAGAAAGATCTTTGAGTTAAAGTAGGGTAGATAACTCTTAGTTACTTGATCAAAAGCTTGCAAAAACATCCTTGCTATTTTCAAACACACTTCACAACACAATTTCAAAATCCAACTTTCAAACATTGAAAACTTTTCAAAAGACAAAAACACCTTTGTATACAATCAAACAAGAATCATTACAAAGGTTGCCACAACGATGGCCTCTTTTCAAAACATCTTTCAAAACCACACACAAATCACCATTTCAAACAATTGAAGAGCACCATTTCAAACAATTGAAAAGCAAAGCAAGTGATCTAAACAAGTAACTAAGAGCCCATGGAAAACCATGGATGAAAAGGGTGCTAGCACCTTCCCTTTTCATAATCTACTCCCCGAACTCAAGAAAATATCTCAAAGGTATTTCCTGTGCTTTTTGACCTTTCCTTAGGATAAAATAAAAAGTCGGTGATGACTCTTACTAAACCGAAACATTTGCGAACACAAACGCGAAACCTCAAGTCAATTCTCCCACCGTATCACAGAACTGGAGACTCTGCTGGGGAATAATCTAAAAGTGGAGTAACCTTAGGGTTTAGATCACATTTGCATGCTTATCTTGTTTGCTTTGATTGCTTTACATTTGGTTCTCTTGTTTGGGCTTGAAATCCTCTACCCGGATTTGGGAAACATTCATAGGTAAATAGCAATACGTTGTGGAAACTGTGCGGGGTATACCGACATGGTTGAAGCAATATCTATATTAGTGCGACATATTTGTGAATACCGGTAGCCTTTGAGTCAACCAAAGAGAATACGGGGCCGCTGAGTGATGTCATGAAACACTAATGAACTCTTAGAACCTTACTTGACCATCTTGGCCTTTTTTAGGGGTAGTGAGATGACCGGCTTTGGTGCAGTCCGAAGTTGGTAGATACTCGATACTACACTCATTGAGGGTTGTTTTCTTGGAATATTTTGGTCGCCAGTTAAGTGGCTAAACCAAAAAAATGAACATAGAAAATAATCCAGTGATATTGAGCTCCTTAGAACCCGATTACTATTTATAGGACAGGTTGAGCCAACTAACTTCAAGAGGGTACTTACCTATGAAACCTCATGCAAGCTTGAAACTAGGAACTTGTGTGACTTATTTGTACATGTGCTTGTGCATACATCATGAACATCATAAAGCATCATATGTGTTGTACCCCAAAATTTTCCCTCCCATATTCTCCAAGATTTGCCAAGATCAATCTCCAAAGGCTTCAAAATCACTCAAGGGTTGCACAGTCCAATGGCCTCCTAACACAGTCAAAAATTAGGGTTTTGGTTCTTGCAAAGAAATTGAGGTTTCCAAGGGTCCAATCAAGTCCCATATGCCTATATACATTGTTAAGCATCCATATATGCCAAGTTTCAAGACTCACAGCATCAAATTGCACAGTCAAAAACCCTAATTGCTTCACAGTCAACTGTAGGGGCAAAATGGTCATTTGACAGTCAAAAGTCAAAATTTTTTGTCAACATCTTATTTTGAAGCCATAAACATCATTTGATCAATTCTTGATCATGATTCTCAAAGCATGGCTCAAAAAGTCTCAAGATGCAAAAGTTTCTATTTTTGGACAGTTGAAAAGTCAACTGCAAATTGACCAAAGCATAACTTCCACATGATTTATCAGAAAAATCCCATCCAAAGCTCATTTTGAAGAGAATGACATTTCCTACAACTCATCTTCACACTCCAAGTCCAAGAAATGCTCTCACAAAAAGTTATCAATTTCAACATTATAGGTCATTTTCAAAAGTCAACAAAAAGGCACTTTAAGTCAAAGACCATAACTTGAGATGGGTAAATCAAAATGACATGGGACCAAAGGCATTGGTTAGAGGACTTCAAGACCTTTCCAAAATGTCCAAGAACATGATCATAGCTTAAAAATTGAGCAAGATATGCCTTGGAGAAGTTGGGAAATTTTTGGGAATTTTGAAAAGTCAACTTTGCCTAAAACACTTCAAAATTGCTAATGGGCCTCAAATTCTTCCATGAATCATTACCCAAAGGCTATGCACGACCCATTGAGCTCAAAGGGATTTATTTTCTTATTTTTAATTAATTAATTGAATTTATTATTATTATTAATTCATTTAATTAGATTTAATTATGAGAAAAATATCAAATAATGGTTTTAAATCTTTTTTGTGCAGCAAATATGTTCATTATATGCAAAATATTTCGTGCATCATCTCAAGGGGACAAGATCATCCATATTTGGCAAGATTGGCATGGAAAAAGATTGAAAAAGATGTGATAAAAATCAAATATTCAAAACATTAATTCAATGGACTTTTGGGCTTTGTTTTGACCTAGAAAGCTTCACATACAAAGGCATAGTAAAACCTAATTGAAAGAGACACGAAAAAGCTGCTGAAAGCATAAAACCAATTTGCAACTTTTGATCAAAAAAGCTTGAAACTGATTTCATAGTTAGAGCACAATTCAAAGCTTCAAAAGCATTCCAATACGTTGCCAAAACATCCAGGAAGCGTTTGCAATCGAAAACGAGTCAAAACGTGCAAGGAATTGAAGAACACAGGCTATACGGTTTTCCAAAATTCCTTGAATTCCATATCATGATTCATGCACTTTTAGCCATTTTTCTTGATTAATTTATACTAATATTAACTTTCTGAAGCGATTGGTACAACTTAATTGTGATAATGTTGCCTAAAGCAAAATCTGCCATTGATGAAACCTAGGGTTTCAGAACTCCAAAATTGGGGATTCTCATGTATGGAAAAATTGGACCTTTAGACCCATACCACTGAATTCGTGACATCAAGACGAAGCAAACCATATCCTCGCACTTAATTTATGTTACCTGTACGCGTGTTCGCTATTTTCCACTGTTCTATTTAGTGGGGGTTTAAAACCCCCGCTATTTGTCTTCTATTTGCAGGAAAAACAAGGAAGACGATGGGCGTGGCCTGATGCTATAGGGTGGTTCAAATCTGGCGCGTGATTTTTTGTCTTATACTACTATCCAACGTTTTTGTGTATTATGTTTTTTATCTATCCAAATAACAAACGCACGCCCTAGCTCAGTTGGTTGATGAGGTGTCCTGCAGGTATAGGGACCTGGGTTCGATTCCCAAGTCCCCCCACTTAATTCATAAATTTTGTTATAATGTGTTTCTATGCAGCGTATTCTTCAACGTCTCACCATACATCCTCACGCATGGCTTGCCAAGTGGCTTGGATGATCAATCTGAAGGTCACTGAATGAGGTCCATGGTACACTCAGTCAACCATCCCACACGTAATCCCAAGAAGTCAAACAAGGCTTTGTTCAATGGGCCAAAATTACTTCAAAAAACCTCCAAAATGGGCCAGACACCCCCCAATGTTTGTATTCTATTTTTAATTTCCTTTTCTTTTCTTTTTTGTATTAATTTGTTTTAATTGTTTTATTTAATTCACCTAAAATAATTTTCATAATAAAAAATCAGAAACCAAAAAATATTTAATATTTAATTCTTATTAATTTCACTATTAGAATATTTTTGTAAATAAACTCTAACCATTAATTTAGTAAATTAGGTTTTAAACTTTAATCTTTTCTTAATAAATAAAATAAGTAGAATTAGGGTTTTTGACCTTTTCATCTTTTTTTAATAAATAATTTTCTCTCACTTTTATTATTATAATTACTATTTATTTTTGTAAATAAACATGTAATTTAATTAATTAGTGTAAATTAGATTAACTTGAATATTTTCATTAATAATTAAAAATAATTTAGAATTAGGGTTTCCATTCAATTTTAATTTTTCTTTATTTTCATAAATACCAAAAACCTAAAAAACATTTCTTTTCTTTAATTAAATAATTAAATAGACTTTAATTTCAATTTAATTTCAAAAGGGTCAAAACCCTCGGACTGTCAGTTTTAATTTCTATTTCGCACATTTATTTTCTTTTCGAATATTATGTAACTGCTCAAGGATTGTAATAGTAATTAGGTCTTTTTACTTTCCACATTTTTATCAAACGGGTCTTTGTAATTTGGCGATGTATAGACCCGCGCCTTGTAATAGCGTAGGATTTATCTTTCCGCATTTAAATTTCCGCACTTTTAAATTCTAAACTTTGCATGAAAGAATGTATGGTTAATTAAAAACAAGCGTAGATCACCATGATACATGTACAAGATAAATATTGACATGAAAATAACACACAAATTCACACACCACTTCTAGGGTACGCCTCACCTGTTGCCTTACCTTCGAAACGTGGTCGTCGAGTATAGGACGTTTTAGTAAGTCCTTATGTCCATGATCCAGTTGCCTCGAAACGGTTGCCTCGGATTAAAAAAGGATCAATGGCATAAGGGTAGCTTCTAAGGTGTCCTACTGTTGCTTCGGTGACCACACTGTCCCTACAATCGAATTGACTCGAACACCTCCAACGGTGGTGCTACCTACCTCTCAATGGTGGGATGGCACTACCTTAAAGACATTTACACAGCTTAATTCCTTAGGGTAGGTAGATGACTCATAGATACTTGCTCTCTCTAAAAAAACAAAACAAAAACCTTTTCACACTGACACTTTTCAAAAAGCTTTCAAAACAATTTTTCAAACACTCTTGAGGACTGATACAAGAGTTATTCAGAAATCTTTAAACGAAACTTTTTCAAACCCACTCACACTTTGAAAAGCAAACACTTTTGAAAACACAATGAGCAAGTATCTAAGAGCCCATGGATAACCATGGATAGAAAGGGTGCTAACACCTTCCCTTTCTATAAATCTACCTTCCGAACCGAGAAACTATCTCATAAGGAATTTTGCTGTGCTTTTGTCCTGTCCATGTTGGAGAAAATAAAAGAAGGTGGCGACTCTTGCTTCCGCGACATTTCGCGAACCAGCGTTAAACAGTCAGTTCTAAATCCACCGATCACAGAACTGGAGACTCTGCTGGGGACACTTAAAGTGAGGTGTACCTTAGGATAGCTCATACTTGTGTTTTCAATTGTTGTGCTTGTTTTCTTTATTACTGTGGGCTGTTTCGGAGTTACATAGATCCTAACCCGGATCTGGGGATACCCTGTTAGGTAGCATAAACTGTGAAGGACCTGTCCGGCGTAGACCGACATGGGTGAAGCAGTGGCTACGTTGGTGTGGCACCTTGGTCTGTACCGATATCCCTTGTGTCGCAACGAGGAGAATATGGGTCTTCTGAGGAGTCATTAAGCACCAACCGACCTTAGAACCTTAAATGACCCAACTTGGCCAATAGAACAGTAGCAGTATGCTACACCCATTGAGGCTAAACTCTCGCGATGGTTCTGGCCGCAAGAAAAGATTGCGATGCTGGAGTTATGACCAATTGAGGGTAGTCAGTGATATTGGGATCCTCTAGAACCCGGTTACTTCTGATAGGACAGGTCTTAACCAACAAACTGAAAGAGGGTAATACCTAGACCCCATGCTGGCCTAAACTCTAAGGGCTTGTCTTGTGTGACTTGTGTGCCTTATCATGTTTGCCTTTGTAAATATTTATGGTGTGCTTTATCATAAAATCATGCCATCATAAACATTGCATGCATCCTGCATAAGGACTGACCATTTCAAAGACAAGAGGGTTTCACCTTTGCTCTATTTTGTAGGACATCATGATGCATATGCGAAGGAACACTATCCGGTTCAATTTTGTTCACCCACCTGAGTTGCTTGAAGAATTGGTTAGCAGAATTCCAAATACTACTTCCTTCATCCAGAGGCATGGTTCTCTTCTCGGCTTAGTCACTGCAAAATGGGACCAACAACTGATGAATGTCCTGACACAGTTTTATGATCCCTTGTACAACTGCTTCACCTTTCAAGACTTCCAGCTGGTCCCTACCCTGGAAGAGTTCTCTGATTTGCTTAGTATCCCTATCTTGGATCAGACCCCCTACACTGTTTGGGAAAAGACTCTTAGGCTTGAGGAGATTGCTGCAGCTCTTCCTTTGACCCACAAGGAGGTAATGGACAACTGGGTGACTAGAAGCAAAGTTAAGGGTTTCTTGGCCAAGTTTCTGATTGGTAAGGCTAACAGTTTCTGGAATGACTTGGACTTTAGGGCGTATGAAGACATTCTGGCTCTCTTAATCTATGGTCTAGTCTTGTTCCCTAATCCTGACAACTTCATTAACGTCACTGCCATAAGGATCTTCATGTCTTGGAACCCTGTGCCCACTCTCTTGGGTGACATCCTGCAACAACTTTATGCTCGTACTGCCCGAAGACGAGGAACTCTGTGGTGTTTTATTCCTTTGTTAGTGAGGTGTTTTATTTCACACCTCCCTAAGTTCATGCTGAAGAACAAAGAAGGAAGAGGTTGGGCTCATAGGTTAATGTCTCTCACTGATAATGACATCATTTGGACTCTCAGAGGTTTGGATGAGGTGGCTGTTATTGATCGTTGCGGAGAATACCCTAATGTTCCTTTGATTGGTACCCAAGGAGGAATCTCTTATAATCCATGTCTAGCTCTCCGTCAGTTCAGAAGAGCCAGAAGAGCAGGGCCTCATGAGATGTTGGTGCCTCACATCAGTTTTGAGTTTCAGGTAGATAGTGACGAGCTGCGTCGTAGGTTCATCAAGGCTTGGGACAGAATTCACAAAGCTGACCCACAAGAGTTGGGACCAAAGACTTCTCTACCTATGGAAGCCTACTACAAATGGGTCCGCATCCGTGCTCAGAAGTTAGGTATGCCATATGAAGCTGTCAGACCCGTCATTCTTGAATATCCTGATAGAGATGGGGCTCCTCCAACTGTTCTCCCTCCTCAGATACCAACTGATATTGATACACTAAAGAGGTCTTGGGCGCAACTACGGGAAGAACGGGATTCTTATCAGGAAAAGTTCAACGAGCAGGAATTGAAGATCCAAAAGCTGACAAAGCAGTTGGAGAACGAGAGGGCCTTGAATGACTACATCCGTACTGAGAAGAGGAGACCCTGGGATCAATGATAAACTTTGGATATTCTTTTACAGTTTTATTTCCCTTTTCAGTATTTTCACTTTTATGTAACGCCTAAGGGCAACCTGTTGAACAATTTAAATTTCAAAGTTGAATCTAATGAAGTGTGTTCCTTTTTGTTTACAAAGTTGATTCCCGATTGTCTTTGAAAACATAAATCATACGCATTCCATTCATCATATGCATCACAGGTACTCTTCTTTTCAGGTTGCTTAATGTTCTTCGCTGTTTATTTCAGCATCATGAACCCTGAATCATCTACTGAGCAGTCCATCAAGGCCCTTCAGTCTCAGAACGCCCAGTTCCAAGAGCTGATTATGAGTTTGGCCCAAGGTCAAGAGGAGTTGAAGGCCTTGCTGGTCAAGAAGAAGAAAAAGAGAACTGTACCATTCAACACTGGCCAGAGGTTTGGTAACACACTGCAGAATGAGGTTGATCAAGCTGGTTCTTCTGTGGGGAAAGGCAGTCCCCAGGGGGGAAGGGTTCCTAGTCCGGTGGTCTCTGACAACGAGACTGATTTCAATGAGGAGAAGTATCCTCCAGCTGAAGACAAGTACAAGCAGTTAGAGGATCGTCTGAATGCCATGGAAATTCAACAAGTGCCTGGGTTGGATTTCGGAGACTTGGGTCTATCTTCTGGTGTGGTAATCCCACACAAGTTCAAAGCACCATCTTTCGCAAAGTATGATGGGGCGTCCTGCCCTAAGCTACATCTCAGATCTTATGTGCAGAAGATCCAACCATACATTGTGGACAAGAACTTGTGGATCCATTTCTTCCAGGAGAGTCTTTCAGGGACTCATCTCGAATGGTTCTATCAGCTGGATGGAACCAAGGTTCGTAACTGGGAGGAATTGGCCACTGCTTTTTACAAGCAGTATCAATATAATGCCGACCTCGCTCCTACACGTACCCAACTCCAGGGTATGTCGCTAGGATCGGGAGAAGGTTTTAAAGAGTATGCGCAGAAGTGGAGGGACCTGGCTGGCAGGGTGCAGCCACCATTAACCGACCGTGAACTAGTAGACATGTTTTTGGGTATCCTATCCGGGTCGTTCTTCAATCATCTCATTGGTAATTCGTCTGCAGGGTTTACAGATCTCATTATGACTGGGGAAAGGATAGAAGCTGGCATGAAATCAGGGAAAATTCAGAAAGGTGCGTCCTCAAGTTCTGAGAAGAAACCTTTTAAAAAGGAAGCCAATGCTGTGTATGGGCCTAGGAGGCAAAATAAACCAGAACGCCACCAAGTTGTCAATGCGGTGGTAATTGCAAAGCCTGCTGCCGCTCCTCGGCAACCTAACCAACCAAGGGGTGAGAGACCCATAAGAGAATTCACTCGGCTTAGTATGACCTTGTCACAGATCTTGCCACAACTGCTATCGACCAACTTGGTGACCGTCAGAGAAGCTCCGAAGGTTGTGAACACGACCTCTCCGAAGTATAATCCAAATGCCCACTGTGCTTATCATTCTGATAGCCCGGGGCATTTCACTGATGATTGTTGGGCCCTGAGAAATAAGGTCCAGGACCTTATTGATGCGAAGGAAATACAATTTGAGGCGCCTGAAAGGCCCAACATTGTGACTGCTCCTATGCCCCAGCATGGAGCAAATGCTATTGAGGAAGACTTGTATGCAGTTTCTGTGGATGATGTTGCTACCCCTTTATTGACTGTTAAGAGGAACCTGCTGCTGGCCGGTTTATTTCCAGGTTGTAGCAAGGGTTTCCTTCTGTGTGATGTTGCCCCTGCTGGTTGTCCGTTGCTGAAGTCAGGCATCCAAAGCCTGATGGATAGCAAGGAAATCTTGTTCAAGAAGACCGTTATTCCTTTTGTTCCCGCTGAAGAAGTATCTGTCGTCACCATATTCAACAATCCTACCAAGGCTCCCCCGAGGAAGCCAGTCAAAATCATGTCTGTTGCACCCATTATCATTACTGTTCCGGGGCCCCTCCCCTATGAATCTGACAAGGTTGTCCCGTGGCACTATGGGGCAGATGTGTATGTGCTTGGAGTAAAGCAGGAGTTCAACACCGGTACCAGTATCAACAACATCACCGGTCTAGCTAAAGTAACTCGCAGTGGCAGGCTCTTCTCGCCTGACATTTCGCCACCAGTTATCCGAAGACCTCTTATAATCACGCCTACAAGTGCGCCTGTTTCCCCTTCTGATCAAGTTTCTACCCCTGCTACCGAGTCATCTGACACTCGGGGCAAAGGGACTGCTGATGTGCCTGCCCGGATGGAGGCACCGAAGACTATCAATGTTGAAGCCTCCCAGCAAGAAATGGAGGAAATCCTTAAGATCATTAAGAAGAGCGATTTCAACGTCGTTGAACAGCTGGGGCATACCCCCTCCAAGATCTCTATGCTATCATTGCTGCTGTGCTCAGAGGCCCATGCCAAGGCCCTGATTTCATTTCTGAAGACGGCTCATGTGCCACAAGAGACGTCTGCTGATCAATTCACTGATTGTGTGGCCAACTTGACCGCTGACAATGGTTTGGGCTTCTCAGATGTTGATCTTACCGCTAAGGGAAAGAACCACAATGATGCCCTGCATGTCTCTATAGAATGCAGGGGCACTACTCTCGCACACGTGTTGGTGGACACCGGTTCTTTACTGAATGTATTGCCCAAAAAGGCCTTAGACAGGTTGGATTGTGAGGGTTTGGAGTTGAAGCCTAGTAACATCATTGTCCGAGCCTTTGACGGGTCGAAGAGGATGGTACATGGTGACGTAGACATTCCTATTCGTGTGGGTTCTCAAGTATTTGACTCAACATTCTATGTGATGGATATCCGTCCATCTTATTCCTGTTTGCTGGGTCGACCTTGGATTCACAAAGCTGGGGCTGTGACCTCCACTCTACACCAGGAGCTCAAATACCCTGTCAGAGGGAAGATTGTTACAGTGCAGGGGGAGGAGGAATACATGGTTAGTCATCTGAACTCATTCCGGTATATCGAGATGGACGGGGAGTTTATTGAAACCCCCTTTCAACATTTTGAAGAGGTACCTCCAACATTGGCGTCAGTTGAGACAGTAATTGAAGAGGACTTCCCTTTGAAGATGGCTTCCTTGAAGGATGTCCGGGCTGTAATTGAGAAAGAGGCTCAGAGGGCTGTACGCAAAGCAAGGATCGGAAGACCTCCCGTGTTCATCACCAACCCGGGAGTGAATGCTATTGATGGCGATGCGGAGGAATCAAAATTTGATAGCTGGATCTACCCGACGACTGACGGTGGATTGAACAATTGGACCGCAAAAGACCACATACCTGTTACTTTTGTTACGCAGTAATGAATTCCTTTGTTTTTAATTTTGTAATGAACAATAAATTGAAACTTTATGGCTCGGTGTCTTACCCGAGGCACCGTTGGCTTCATTTGTGAGGGTTTATTACTTGTCATTTCCATATATCATGAATAAAGACATTGGACGTTTTCCGCATTTCAAATCTTGTGCTCCCTTTCTTTCTTTCCTTCTTTATTTATTGCAAAACAGCTATATTTACATACACTCACCTATACAGGTTTCAATCCACTCTGGATCTCACGGGTAACGACTCTGCTACTGCCAGTTATGACTTCGAAAATCCGATCAACTTAGCCGAAGACGAAGGTGAAGATGATTGCGAGGTGCCTGGTGAGCTTGCAAGACTGTTACTCCAGGAAGAGAGGGCCATTCAGCCACATGAAGAGCCAGTGGAAACGGTAAATCTGGGTACTGAGACAGATAGAAAGGAAGTTAAGATTGGTGCCAATCTGGAGCTCAGCGTGAAACAACGGTTGATTTAGATGTTGCATGATTATGTGGAGATCTTCGCCTGGTCTTACAAAGACATGCTCGGGTTGGATACTGACATTGTGGTCCACCACCTGCCTACCAAGGAAGACTGCCCTCCGGTTAAACAAAAGGTCCGCCGTATGCGTCCAGAGATGTCCGAGAAGATCAAGGATGAGGTTATGAAACAGTTTGATGTCGGGTTTCTAGCAGTGACTTCTTACCCTCAGTGGGTTGCCAACGTGGTTCCAGTGCCAAAGAAAGATGGTAAGGTCAGAATGTGTGTCGATTACAGGGATTTGAACAGGGCAATCCCCAAGGATGATTTCACTCTACCTCACATCGATGTTCTGGTTGACAATACTGCTCAACACAAGGTGTTCTCCTTCATGGAAAGCTTTTCAGGTTATAATCAGATCAAGATGGCTCCCGAAGATATGGAGAAGACTACTTTTGTTACTCAGTGGGGCACCTTCTGTTACAAGGTCATGCCTTTTGGGTTGAAAAATGATGGGGCAACCTACCAACGTGCCATGGTTGCTTTATTCCATGACATGATCCATCATGAGATCGAAGTGTATGTCGATGATATGATTGTAAGGTCCCAAACTGAGGAGGAACACCTTGACCATCTACAGAAGCTGTTTGACCGACTGAAGTTGTACAAGCTGAGGTTGAACCCGAACAAGTGCACATTTGGGGTGAGATCTGGAAAGTTGCTAGGCTTCGTCGTAAGTGACAAGGGTATTCAAGTGGATCCTGCCAAGGTTAAAGCCATACAAGAGATGCCAGTCCCCAAGACAGAGAAAGAAGTCAGAGGCTTTCTGGGACGTCTGAATTACATTGCTCGATTCATGTCCCACCTAACAGCTACTTGTGAACCAATCTTCAAGCTGCTGAAGAAAGATCAAGTAGTACATTGGAATGATGAATGTCAGGCCGCTTTTGACAGAATCAAAGAGTATCTTCAAGAACCACCCATCCTTATGCCACCGGTTGAAGGGAGACCTCTAATACTATACCTGACAGTACTTGACAGCTCAATGGGGTGTGTGCTGGGGCAGCATGACGAGTCTGGCCGAAAAGAGCATGCCATTTATTACCTTAGCAAAAAGTTTACCGACTGTGAGACCCGATACTCACTGCTCGAGAAAACTTGCTGCACTTTGGTATGGGCTGCTCGCCGGCTGAGACAGTATATGCTGACTCACACTACCTTGTTGATCTCAAAGATGGATCCAATAAAGTACATATTCGAAAAACCTGCTCTGTCTGGAAGAATAGCAAGATGGCAAATGATCTTGACGGAATACGACATCCAGTATACGACTCAGAAAGCTATTAAGGGAAGTGTATTGGCAGACCATCTGGCACATCAGGCAGTGGACGACTACCAGTCAATGAACTTTGAGTTTCCTGACGAGAGCATCATGATAGTGACTGATTGTGAAGTACCTGGACCGGATGAAGGACTTGAGGAAGGATCCCGATGGTCTATGCACTTTGACGGAGCCTCCAACGCTTTGGGTAACGGTATCGGCGCTGTGATCATATCCCCTCAAGGCACTCATACTCCACTTACTTCCCGGCTATGTTTCAACTGCACCAACAACATGGCGGAGTATGAGGCATGCATCATAGGTCTTCAAGCTACAATTGACTTAAGGATCAAGTTTCTGAGTGTCTTCGGAGATTCCGCTCTCGTGATCAATCAGATAAAAGGAGAGTGGAATACGAAACATCCGAATCTTATTACTTACAGAGAATGTGTGTTGACGTTGATCCCCCACTTCACAGAGATAACTTTTGAACATTTCCCAAGAGAGGAGAATCAGTTGGCGGACGCGTTGGCTACGATGTCTTCTATGTTCAAAGTCAAGTGGGACAATGAGGCTCCCCGGATCATTATCTGGAAACTGGACGAACCTGCATATTGTTGTGATCTTGAGGCTGAGACAGTAACTGAAAAACCCTGGTATCATGAAGTGAAAAGGTACTTGGAAGCTCAAGAATACCCTGAAGGTGCATCTGTCAATGACAAAAAGTTTCTGAGAAGGTTCGCAGCGAAGTTCTTCTTCAGCAATGGCATTCTATACAAGCGAAACCATGATTCGACCTTACTGCGTTGTGTGGATAAGACTGAAGCAGAAAGGATCATGGCATAGCTGCATGAAGGTACCTTCGGAACACATTCCAGTGGATACACCATGGCAAAGAAAATCCTTCGGGCAGGATATTTCTGGTCTACAATGGAAGCTGACTGTCACCAACATTCTCGAACATGCCATAAGTGCTAGATATATGCAGATAAGGTGCATGTTCCTCCAGTTCCTCTGAATGTCTTGACAGCACCTTGGCCTTTTGCAATGTGGGGCATTGATATGATCGGCGAGATTAAACCTACGGCATCCAACGGGCATCGCTTCATTCTAGTGGCGATTGATTACTTTACGAAGTGGGTTGAGGCAGCTTCCTACGCTACCGTAACCAAGAATGTTGTGGCACGGTTCATTCGGCATAACCTAATCTGTCGATACGGCGTCCCGGAAAGGATCATTACAGACAACGGTACCAATCTTAATAACAAGATGATCACTGAGCTCTGCGAGCAATTCAAGATACAGCACCACAACTCTTCTCCTTACCGGCCGAAGATGAATGGGGCTGTAGAAGAAGCGAATAAGAATATCAAAAAGATTGTGCAGAAGATGACAATGACCTATAAAGATTGGCACGAGATGTTGCCGTTCGCTCTTCATGGGTACCGTACCTCAGCAAGAACGTCAACCGGGGCAACTCCTTTTTCCTTGGTCTATGGCATGGAGGCAGTCTTGCCGATCGAAGTTCAGATACCCTCTCTCCGGATAATGAAGGATGCAGATCTGAGCGAAGATGACTGGATCCAGACACGACTTGATCAATTAAACCTAATTGACAAAAAGAGACTCACTGCTATATGTCATGGTCAAACGTATCAAAAACGGATGATCAGGGCATTTAACAAGAAAGTCAGACCACAAGAGTATCAAGTTGGGGACCTGGTTATCAAACGCATCATTCTTCCTCAAAGTGATCCCAGGGGCAAATGGACCCCTACATACGAAGGGCCATTTGTGGTTAAACATGTGTTCTCAAGAGGAGCCGTGATCCTAACCACCATGGACGGTGACGACCTTCCTCACCCCGCCAATGCAGACATAGTAAAAAGATACTACGCATGATAAAAGACCCGCTAGGTTGACATACCTAGGCAAAAATTAGGGCTTCCCGGCGAACCAAAAGGGTTCGGGCAAAATGAGGGATGAAATGAAAAAAATCTGTATACCCGGCAAGTCAAAAACCTGAAAAGGCGGCTTGGGCAAAAATGGGTATCCGGTGGACTGAAAACCCGAAAGGGCGGTCCAGGCAAAAGTTAGGGATAAAGCGTAATACTATGTCTCATTGGATCACCTTGCATCCAGAATCCGGTATCAACATCAAGTTCAAACGGCATCGACCAATCAGCTTCATCTTCAACCGAGCAGCAAAGTGATGAGACGCTCGAAGATATAAAGGCGATAGCAGAGTTGAAACCCAGTGGGACTTTTTTTTCACATAGCTGTTTTGTTTTCCTTTTCAAAATTGTATAAACTTTATGTTGTTCGGCGGCGTTCTCTTACTAGGACGTCAGCCTCTTGTACAAAAACGCCTATTTACAGGCAATTCAAAAATCAATACAAATTCACTTTTTAGACCAATTGCCAATTATTTTTCCTTTTTCTGTTTTGTCTTGCGAAGAACGTCCAATGTTCAATTTTTGATATATGCATTTGACACTAATTGCTAACTCATAAATATTTGCATGCGAAATAAAGGATTAATTACGGGTAACATCAGAAACAAGGGCAATAATGAGTTGTCTAAGCGATCTAATTGCTCTGTCCACCAAGGTACCAAGGTAAGTTCGGCTGAAGAATGTAACCAAGATACCTTAATTCCATAGAGAGTGAGCCAAGATTCAACAATTCTCTCCCAAGAGTTTGGTCTCCCAATCAACCCTGAACAAGGCACAATATCTCCAGCAAGTCAGCGACACTCTTCTCAAGTAGAGTTAGTCCACTATCAGCCTTAAGGAATTTGGGTATCCCCAGCAGATATCAACATTCCACAGTGGAGTATACAAACATTCTTAACAAGCATCCCCGGCAGTCTTGATCTAAGATTGTTCCCCGGCGGTATACTAGACGTTCAATGGAGCCATTCCCTAGTCAAATCTGAAAGTTTCCCCCAGGAGAGTTCAATCAATCTCCCCATTACATTCAGGAAGCTCCTCCTCAGCAGGTCTTGAAGCTTATCCCCAGTAGATTCTGGAAGCTATCCCCTGCATAGCACGAACGCGTCCCCCAACTTTATTCAGAAGGTTATTTCCCCACCAAGATATAACTGGGTTATCCTCAGCCAATTGCCACGGAAAGACCGTCCTCGGCGAAGTCTTCCTATCCCCCAGCGGAGTTCATCAAAACTTCCAACAAAACTTAATAATGGGATCCCCAGCGGAGTTATCATCAACCTCAGCAAAGTATCTCTCTTTCCCCACAGAGCATTCCCCGCAGAGTAATCTATTCGCCAAGTTTGTTCCCCAACGGAGTCATCTTCTCCTACCGGTATTCTTGCAACCATCACTCCTCAGCGGAAACAAAGCTCTACTCTTCAGCATCAGCCCAGGATTCAACTTCCTGGCACCCCGTCAAAGATTTATTTTCCTAGACAAAAACATACATTCATGACTATCACATCTTCATACATTATAGCATGCACATACACATCATGAACCTACAAGCTCATGTATTTTGAGAACATCACGCATTTCATACATCATGACATCGCATACAACTAACGTTTTGCCTTTTCAGGATAAAAAGTTAATACAAAGATCATTACTATCAACGGTCGCAATTGAAGATCCAATTCCTGTATCTTGCCAGGGTGTATCTGTTGACGACTAATTCCAGACTCGATTCCTGTATCTTGCCAGGGCACGTCTGAAGAGTTTGAAGATCCGATTCCTGTATCTTGCCAGGGTGTATCTGTTGACGACTAATTCCAGACTCGATTCCTGTATATTGCCATGGCACGTCTGAAGAGTTTGAAGATCCCATTCATGTATCTTTCCAGGGTGTATCTGTTGACGACTAATTCCAGACTCGATTCCTGTATCTTGCCAGGGCACGTCTGAAGAGTTTGAAGATCCGATTCCTGTATCTCGCCAGGGTGTATCTGTTGACGACTAATTCCAGACTCAATTCCTGTATCTTTCCAGGGCACGTCTGAAGAGTTCGAAGATCCGATTCCTGTATCTTGCCAGGGTGTATCTGTTGACGACTAATTCCAGACTCGATTCCTGTATCTTGCCAGGGCACGTCTGAAGAGTTTGAAGATCCGATTCCTGTATCTTGCCAGGGTGTATCTGTTGACGACTAATTCCAGACTCGATTCCTGTATCTTTCCAGGGCACGTCTGAAGAGTTCGAAGATCCGATTTCTGTATCTTGCCAGGGTGTATCTGTTGACGACTAATTCCAGACTCGATTCCTGTATCTCGCTAGGGCACGTCTGAAGAGTTTGAAGATCCGATTCCTGTATCTTGCCAGGGTGTATCTGTTGACGACTATATTCCAGACTCGATTCCTGTATCTTGCCAGGGCACGTCTGAAGGGTTCGAAGATCCGATTCCTGTATCTTGCCAGGGTGTATCTGTTGACGACTAATTCCAGACTCGATTCCTATATCTTGCCAGGGCACGTCTGAAGAGTTTGAAGATCCGATTCCTGTATCTTGCCAGGGTGTATCTGTTGACGACTAATTCCAGACTCGATTCCTGTATCTTGCCAGGGCACGTCTGAAGAGTTCGAAGATCCGATTCCTGTATCTCGCCAGGGTGTATCTGTTGATGACTATTCTTCGGACTCGATTCCTGTATCTTGCCAGGGCACGTCTGAAGAGTTTAAAGATTCGATTCCTGTATCCAGCCAGGGCACATCTACATAAAGAGTTTGAAGATCAACTCCTGTAACAGGCCAGGTAATTATTTTCTTTCTCAGGTAAGCAAGTTCTCGCTAAGGAATCTCTTACGCGATCGACACCTAGATGGCATCTGTAAGCCCATCCACATACCAACAGCTCCAGATGGCATCTATAAGCCCATCCTCCTATCCATCCTATCTCCAAATGGCATCTGTAAGCCCATTCCTGACATCACACTGCTGACACGCTACTATGTGAGTGCAAATTTCTGGGCACTCTAGTGTTCAATCATCTTCCACCTTCGGATTACGAAAGGCACGCCAGCCAATCTACATCCTAAGGTCTAAGAAGATTGAACAGGGGCAACTGTTGTACCCCAAAATTTGCCCTCCCATATTCTCCAAGATTTGCCAAGATCAATCTCCAAAGGCTTCAAAATCACTCAAGGGTTGCACAGTCCAATGGCCTCCTAACACAGTCAAAAATTAGGGTTTTGGTTCTTGCAAAGAAATTGAGGTTTCCAAGGGTCCAATCAAGTCCCATATGCCTATATACATTGTTAAGCATCCATATGCCAAGTTTCAAGACTCACAACATGAATCATTACCCAAAGGCTATGCACGACCCATTGAGCTCAAAGGGATTTATTTTCTTATTTTTAATTAATTAATTGAATTTTTTATTATTATTAATTCATTTAATTAGATTTAATTATGAGAAAAATATCAAATAATGGTTTTAAATCTTTTTTGTGCAACAAATATGTTCATTATATGCAAAATATTTCGTGCATCATCTCAAGGGGACAAGATCATACATATTTGGCAAGATTGGCATGGAAAAAGATTGAAAAAGATGTGATAAAAATCAAATATTCAAAACATTAATTCAATGGACTTTTGGGCTTTGTTTTGACCTAGAAAGCTTCACATACAAAGGCATAGTAAAACCTAATTGAAAGAGACACGAAAAAGCTGCTGAAAGCATAGAACCAATTTGCAACTTTTGATAAAAAAAGCTTGAAACTGATTTCATAGTTAGAGCATAATTCAAAGCTTCAAAAGCATTCTAATACGTTGCCAAAACATCCAGGAAGCGTTTGTAATCGAAAACGAGTCAAAACGTGCAAGGAATTGAAGAACACAGGCTATACGGTTTGCCAAAATTCCTTGAATTCCATATCATGATTCATGCACTTTTAGCCATTTTTCTTGATTAATTTATACTAATATTAACTTTCTGAAGCGATTGGTACAACTTAATTGTGATAATGTTGCCTAAAGCAAAATCTGCCATTGGCGAAACCTAGGGTTTCAGAACTCCAAAATTGGGGATTCTCATGTATGGAAAAATTGGACCTTTAGACCCATACCACTGAATTCGTGACATCAAGACGAAGCAAACCATCTCCTCGCGCTTAATTTATGTTACCTGTACGAGTGTTCACTATTTTCCACTGTTCTATTTAGTGGGGGTTTAAAACCCCCGCTATTTGTCTTCTATTTGCAGGAAAAACAAGGAAGACGATGGACGTGGCCTGATGCTATAGGGTGGTTCAAATCTGGCGCGTGATTTTTTGTCTTATACTACTATCCAACGTTTTTGTGTATTATGTTTTTTATCTATCCAAATGACAAACGCACGCCCTAGCTCAGTTGGTTGATGAGGTGTCCTGCAGGTATAGGGACCTGGGTTCGATTCCCAGGTCCCCCCACTTAATTCATAAATTTTGTTATAATGTGTTTCTATGCAGCGTATTCTTCAACGACTCACCATACATCCTCACGCACGGCTTGCCAAGTGGCTTGGATGATCAATCTGAAGGTCACTGAATGAGGTCCATGGTACACTCAGTCAACCATCCCACACGTAATCCCAAGAAGTCAAACAAGGCTTTGTTCAATGGGCCAAAATTACTTCAAAAAACCTCCAAAATGGGCCAGACACCCCCCAATGTTTGTATTTTATTTTTAATTTCCTTTTCTTTTCTTTTTTGTATTAATTTGTTTTAATTGTTTTATTTAATTCACCTAAAATAATTTTCATAATAAAAAATCAGAAACCAAAAAATATTTAATATTTAATTCTTATTAATTTCACTATTAGAATATTTTTGTAAATAAACTCTAACCATTAATTTAGTAAATTAGGTTTTAAACTTTAATCTTTTCTTAATAAATAAAATAAGTAGAATTAGGGTTTTTGACCTTTTCATCTTTTTTTAATAAATAATTTTCTCTCACTTTTATTATTATAATTACTATTTATTTTTGTAAATAAACATGTAATTTAATTAATTAGTATAAATTAGATTAACTTGAATATTTTCATTAATAATTAAAAATAATTTAGAATTAGGGTTTCCATTCAATTTTAATTTTTCTTTATTTTCATAAATACCAAAAACCTAAAAAACATTTCTTTTCTTTAATTAAATAATTAAATAGACTTTAATTTCAATTTAATTTCAAAAGGGTCAAAACCCTCGGACTGTCAGTTTTAATTTCTATTTCGCACATTTATTTTCTTTTCGAATATTATGTAACTGCTCAAGGATTGTAATAGTAATTAGGTCTTTTTACTTTCCGCATTTTTATCAAACGGGTCTTTGTAATTTGGCGATGTATAGACCCGCGCCTTGTAATAGCGTAGGATTTATCTTTCCGCATTTAAATTTCCGCACTTTTAAATTCTAAACTTTGCATGAAAGAATGTATGGTTAATTAAAAACAAGCGTAGATCACCATGATACATGTACAAGATAAATATTGACATGAAAATAACACACAAATTCACACACCACTTCTAGGGTACGCCTCACCTGTTGCCTTACCTTCGAAACGTGGTCGTCGAGTATAGGACGTTTTAGTAAGTCCTTATGTCCATGATCCAGTTACCTCGAAACGGTTGCCTCGGATTAAAAAAGGATCAATGGCATAAGGGTAGCTTCTAAGGTGTCCTACTGTTGCTTCGGTGACCACACTGTTCCTACAATCGAATTGACCCGAACACCTCCAACGGTGGTGCTACCTACCTCTCAATGGTGGGATGGCACTACCTTAAAGACATTTACACAGCTTAATTCCTTAGGGTAGGTAGATGACTCATAGATACTTGCTCTCTCTAAAAAAACAAAACAAAAACCTTTTCACACTGACACTTTTCAAAAAGCTTTCAAAACAATTTTTCAAACACTCTTGAGGACTCATACAAGAGTTATTCAGAAATCTTTAAACGAAACTTTTTCAAACCCACTCACACTTTGAAAATCAAACACTTTTGAAAACACAATGAGCAAGTATCTAAGAGCCCATGGATAACCATGGATAGAAAGGGTGCTAACACCTTCCCTTTCTATAAATCTACCTTCCGAACCGAGAAACTATCTCATAAGGAATTTTGCTGTGCTTTTGTCCTGTCCATGTTGGAGAAAATAAAAGACGGTGGCGACTCTTGCTTCCGCGACATTTCGCGAACCAGCGTTAAACAGTCAGTTCTAAATCCACCGATCACAATATGCATCCACTAACCATTTCAAGGGTTTGGATCTTCATCTTTGTTCTTGTTTTGTAGGTCATGGAATCTCTTCACAGGAAAACAATTCAAGTCAACCTTGTGAGAATCCCTCCTTTGCTCAAGGAGCTTACTTCCAAGATTCCAGAGAATTCTCTTTTCAGTGAAAGACATGGTAGACTTCTCAACTTGGTCAACTCCAACATTGAAGAAGATATGGTGAAAGTTCTCTTCCAGTTCTTTGACCCCCTACACTACTGTTTCACATTCCCTGATTACCAACTAGTACCTACTTTGGAGGAATTTTCTCAGCTCCTGAGGATTCCTATTATTCATCAACTACCCTACAACGGTACGGAAAAAGAACCAAAGCCTGAAGATGTTGCTCAAGCATTACACTTGCAACCATTTGATATCAAGGGTCATTGGGAAACCAGAAGTGGTGTCAAGGGTTTCTTGGCAAAGTTTCTATTTGAGAAGGCACAAGACTGCTGGAACTCTCTAGATCTACAAGCTTTTGAGGATATTGTGGCACTCCTCATCTATGGGTTGGTCTTGTTCCCAAACCCTGATCAACTTATAGATGTGAACGTTATCAAAATCTTCATATCTCGGAATCCTGTGCCTACATTGCTTAGGGATATCCTACACTCATTTTACACACGAACAATGAGGAAAAAAGGTGTTCTCATGTGTTGTACTCCTCTTCTAGCAAGGTGGTTTATTTCTCATCTTCCACAGTCAATTTTGAAAAATGAGCAGGGTTTAAGGTGGTCACAATGGTTGATGACCCTCACACATTCTGATGTTCATTGGTGTTCTCGGTCCAGAGATAATGTCATCATCATTGATCGTTGTGGGGAGTTCCCTAATGTCCCACTACTTGGCATTAGGGGAGGCATTACCTACAACCCCTGTTTAGCTCTGAGACAATTTGGATATGCCCGGAGGGATGGCCCTCATGATATGCTGATTCCTGACCTAGTTTTTGACTTCGACAACGATGCGCAAGGACTTCGACAAAGGTTCATCAGAGCTTGGAGGATGCCCAACAAAGTGGATAGTAAGACACTGGGGCACAAGAATTCTATCCCCCTTGAGCCTTATCTCAAGTGGGTACGAACCCGCGCCCAGAATCTTATGATGCCATACCCTCACATTCTCCCCGTGATCAAAGAGCCTGTTATGGAAGGAGAGGTTCCATACACCCTCCTACATCCTGACATGCCGACACCATTGGAAGAATTACAAAAGATTTGGATCCAACTCAAAGAAGAACGGAATACTTTTGAAGCCAGCTTCTATGCTAGTGAGAAGAAGGTTTTGGAGCTTACCCGCCGACTTCATGAGGAGGAAACTCTCAACACTTACATCGCACCAAAGAGGATGCGCAATGTCTTTTTACATTAAGAATTTTGTAATATTTTACCCATGGGGCATTTATGTACTAACAAATTTCTTCTTAATATGACGTGTGTTCTTTTTGTTTGCAACAAATTTGAATTTTCTGAGTCCTTGAATGCATTACATGAATAACATATCATTCATCATATGCATAAACAGGTCTTCACACCAAGTTTCCTTATCTTTCTGCTGTTTATTTCAGCGAGATGGATTTGGAGCAGACGGTTAAGGATCTGCAAGCACATAATTCGCAATTCCAGCAACTCCTTGTGACCTTAGCAAAGGGTCAGGAGGACCTTAAGGCACTGTTGGAGAAAGATAAAGAGAAAAAGAAGAAAAGACCAGGTGTGGTCATTATGGGAAGAAGGTTTGAAAACCATGCTAGAAAAGTTCTCGAATTCCCTTCGACGTCCAATGAAGGGGCTGGTAAAGGAAAAGGAACTGCGATGCCTTCTGAATCTGAAGTTGAAGAGGAAGAAGAGGAAGAAGACAAAGATTACTCCGAACAACAATATCCCCCGACGGATGATAAGTTTAAAAATCTTGAGGATCGATTGGCAGCCATGGAGTTGCAAAGGGTACCCGGTTTAGATTTCAAAGAGCTAGGGTTGGTCGCTGGGATCTTCATTCCTCCCAAGTTCAAAGTTCCTACATTTGCTAAGTACGACGGTCTGTCGTGTCCGAAGATGCATCTGAGATCCTACGTCAGAAAGATCTAACCCCACTCATCTGATAAGGATCTTTGGGTCCATTTTTTCCAAGACAATTTGTCAGGCACACAATTGGACTGGTTCTATCAACTCGAGATATCAGAGGTTCATAACTAGGAAGACTTAATTGTTGCTTTCTACCGATAATACTAATACAATGTTGATTTAGCGCCTACTCGCACTCAACTACAGAGTATGGGCATGGCTTCTAACGAGGGATTTAAAGAGTATGCCCAGAAGTGGCATGATCTGGCTGGAAGAGTGCAGCCACCATTGTCGGATAGAGAGCTGGTTGACATGTTTTTAGGGACCCTGTCTGGCCCTTTCTTCAATCATTTAAAGGGTCGAGGCCGACATTAAAAGTGGTAAGATTCAGAAACATGCCTCCACGTTCACTGCTCTTAAGAAGACCTTCCCAGCTAAGAAGGAAGCTTCTGCTATTTATTCTCAGAAAAACCAAGGAAGAACCGAGCGCCGACCAACTGTGGGGGCTGTAATGATCCAAAACTCTTCAAATGATCAACCTCGCAGCAATCAGCCAAGATCTAATCAGCAAAGGGTAGAAAGGCCACAACAGCAATTCACCCGAATCAACATGGCACCGGCTCAAGTACTCCCTCATTTGTTAGAGCTGAATCTTACCAATTTGAAGGAAGCTCCAAAGAACCCTAATACCTCTTCTCCATATTACCACTCCAATGCAAAATGTGCTTACCACTCTGACAGTGTAGGGCATGATACCAACAACTGTTGGGCTCTTAAGAACAAAATCCAAGACCTGATCGAAGCCAAGGAGGTAGAATTCGATGCGCCCGAAAAGCCGAATGTGATTTCTGCTCTAATGCCCAAGCACGGTCATAATATTCATGCCGTTATGGAAGACCTTCATTTTACCAATGTTGCTGACCTTTTGACTATGTTATCAGTGATTAAAGCGAATTTGATGAGAGCCGGGATATTCCCAGGCTATGGAAAAGACTGTTACTTTTGTTTAAATATACGAGCTGACTGCCCACTGTTGAAATCAGGCATCCAACGCCTGATGGATACCTAAGAGATACTCTTCCAAAAGACTCCTGTTGATACCTTCACTCCTGTTACTCCTGCTACCTTTGTTACTTCAACCAATGACATTGCAATAATAACCATCTCCGACAATCTTCCCAAAGGCTTGCAAAAGGCCTGTCAAGATTATGCCTGATCCTAAGTTTGTGCCGTTGAAAATCACCATGTCGGGGCCTGTCCCGTATAAATCCACCAAAACGATACCATGGAACTACAGAGGAGAAATCTTCTATCATGGTATCAAACAGATTGAATCAGTCCAAGAGAATTCTGATGATGAAACCCCTGATATAGGGAACATTGCGGGAACAAGCAAGATAACTCGCAGCAGACGGATCTTCTCTCCGGAGATTGCTCCTCCACGAGCAGTCTTCGGACCCTCGAAAGCTTCTGTGCCTGTTAAGCCATCTGTGCAAAGCCCGATAATTGAAGAATTGGATAATCCTGAAGTTAGACCCTCCGTTGATACTACCGATAAGGGTAAGGGGATACTAGAAGCGCCTGTCAGGATGAAGGCTTAGACTGTGGTAATCCCCGAGACCACCCAGAAAGAAATGGAAGAAATCTTAAAGATAATCAAAAAGAGCGACTACGATGTCGTGGAACAATTAGGGCAGACTCCTTCCAAAATCTCCATGTTGGCTCTCCTACTCTACTCTGAGGCTCATGCTAAGGCCTTAATCAAATTTCTAAAGACGGCACACGTGCCTCAAGAAACTTCGACTGACCAGTTTCAAGAGTGCGTGGCTTGCCTTACTGCTGATAATGGTCTTGGTTTTTCCGATGCTGATTTGACCCCCAAAGGAAGGAAGCATAATGACGCGCTGCATGTCTCAGTAGAATGCAGGGGAACCACCCTTGCCCATGTCCTAGTTGATACCGGTTCATCTTTGAATGTGCTGTCGAAGAAGGCGTTGGATAGATTGGACTGCGAAGGATTGACCCTCAAGCCCAGTAACATCGTTGTTAGAGCCTTCGACGGTTCTAAGAGGATGGTTCATGGAGAAGTGGACATTCCTATCAAGGTGGGCACATAAATTTTCAACTCTACCTTTTATGTGATGGACATCCGTTCTTCATATTCTTGCTTGTTGAGAAGGCCGTGGATCCACTATGCTGGGGCAATTACCTCCTCTTTACACCAAATGCTAAAGTATCCTGTTCAGGGTAAGATTATAAAGGTGCACGGTGAGGAAGAGTACATGATAAGTCACCTCAACTCCTTCTGCTATGTGGAGTTGGATGGCGAATTCATAGAAACGCCTTTCCAACATTTCGAGGAAGTTTCTCATGAAGTCGCGGTTGCGAAGACAATGACAGATGTGCCTATCGTTTCTAAGCCTGTGTCTAGGATGGCATCCCTCAAGGATGCAGAGGCTGTAATCAAAGAAGGAAGGAGTACAGTGTGGGGGCAACTGCTTGATTTTCCTCACAAGGCGGACAAGTTCGGACTAGGTTTTACTGCTGCTGGCCAGAAAGCTGTGCATCACTCCAGGGCTGGAGGACCACCCGTAAAAATCACTCACCATGGAATTAATGCCTTAGAAAATGATGATGAAGAAGACAACTTTGAAGATTGGATCTTTCCAACCGTCGAAGGAGGATTAAGCAACTGGGAAGCGAAGGACTTCGTTCCCATCACTTTCATCAACCAGTAATTTATCTTTGAACAATTTCCTATTTTGGTCTGTAATAACTAAACAATTCGTACACTATTTTCACCTTATGCCTTGCCCGGGGCATATAGGTCCATTTGTAAGGGCTTGATTTTCTTCATTATCATATGCCATGTTTAATGAATCATTGGATGTTTTCATCTATAAACTGTTGTGTTCATTTTCTTTCCTTTTACATTTTATTTTGTTTAAGGATGGCTATCCCTTACACACACCCACACTCACAAAATGCAGGTACCCATCCACTCCGGATTCCATGGGTGACTATTCTGCTTTAGCCTTCGGTGACTCTGAAGATTTGGTCAATCATGCCGAGTACGAAGGTGATGAAGACTGTAAAGTTCCTGGAGAGCTATCTAGACTTCTGCAACAAGAGGAAATGGCTATTCTTCCCCATGAAGAGTTGCTAGAGACCATCAACTTGGGAACAGAGGAAGACAAGAAAGAGGTTAAGGTGGGTGCCAACCTGGAACCAAGTGTCAAAGAGCTCTTAGCGCAATCGTTGAATGAATATGTTGAAATCTTCGCCCGGTCCTATGAAGACATGCCGGGACTAGATACAAATATCGTGGTTCACCGTCTCCCTACAAGAGAAGACTGTCCACCGATCAAACAAAAGGTCCGCCGAATGAGGCACGACATGTCTGAGAAGATCAAAGCTAAGGTAATGAAGCAATTCAATGCGGGTTTTCTGGCTGTTACTTCCTATCCACAATGGGTTGCTAACATTGTGCCCGTGCCTAAGAAGGACGGCAAAGTCAGAATGTGTGTGGACTATCGGGATTTAAACAGGGCTAGCCCTAAAGATGATTTTCCCCTACCACACATCGACATCTTGGTTGACAACACAGCTCAACACAAGGTATTTTCCTTCATGGATGGATTCTCGGGATACAACCAGATCAAAATGGCCCCCGAAGACATGGAGAAAACTACTTTTGTCACGCAATGGGGTACCTTCTGTTACAAAGTGATGCCATTCGGACTGAAGAATGTCGGGGAAACCTATCAACGCGCCATGGTAGCTTTATTTCATGACATGATACATCATGAGATTGAAGTTTACATAGACGACATGATAGCCCGATCACAGACAGAAGAGGAACACCTCGACCATCTGCAAAAGCTATTTGTCAGATTGAAGGAGTATAAGCTCAGACTAAACCCAAGCAAGTGCACTTTTGGAGTCAGGTCTGGTAAACTTTTGGGATTTATCGTCAGCAACAAAGGCATTGAGGTTGATCCTGCTAAAGTCAAAGCTATACAAGAAATGCCTGCCCCCCGCACTGAAAAGGAGGTTAGAGGATTCTTAGGACACTTAAACTATATTGCGAGGTTCATCTCTCACCTAACATCTACCTGTGAGCCAATCTTCAAACTGTTGAAGAAAGATCAGGTAGTTGAATGGAACAATGATTATCAAGTTGCTTTTGATAAGATCAAGGAGTATCTACTGGAACCTCTTATTTTGATGCCACCCGTCGAAGGAAAGTCGTTAATCATGTATTTGACCGTTTTGGATAACTCAATAGGGTGCGTACTGGGCTAACATGACGAGTCTGGCCGAAAAGAGCATGCCATTTATTACCTTAGCAAAAAGTTTACCGACTGTGAGACTCGCTACTCACTGCTCGAGAAAACTTGTTGCGCTTTGGTATGGGCTGCTCGCCGGCTGAGGCAGTATATGTTGACTCATACCACTTTACTGATTTCTAAGATGGACCCTATTAAGTATATCATCGAGAAGCCTGCTTTATCTGGAAGAATCACTAGATGGCAAATGATCCTGACTGAGTATGATATCCAGTATACTACCCAAAAAGCTATAAAGGGGAGTGTACTAGATGACCATCTAGCTCATCAAGCCGTTGAAGATTACCAATCTATGAGATTCGACTTCCCTGACGAGGACATCATGACATTGGACAACATTGAAGGTAACAGACCGTATGACGAACCTGAACAAGGATCCTGATGGACCCTGTACTTTGATGGTGCTTCAAATGCACTTGGCAACGGTATCGGTGCGGTACTCATTTCTCCGGAAGGTTTCCATACACCCTTCACTGCCCGAATTTGCTTCAGCTGTACCAACAACATGGCTGAATATGAAGCTTGTATCTTTGGTCTCAAGGCTGCTATAGACTTGGGAATCAAATCTTTGGTCGTATTTGGGGACTCGGCTTTGGTTATCAGTCAAGTCAAAGGAGGGTGGGACACTAAAAATCCTAATCTTATCCCATACAAAGAACATGTCCTGACATTATTGCCTCATTTCGAGCAGATTACCTTCGAGCATTTTCCGCGAGAAGAAAATCAGCTAGCAGATGCTCTAGCTATAATGTCTTCCATGTTTAAACTCAACTGGGATAATGAGGCTCCCCAAATCACCATCGAGCGAATGGATGAACCTGCGCACTGTCATGAGATTAATACCGAAGAAGCAGTGGAACAACCCTGGTTTCACGAACTCAAAAGGTATCTCCAGACTCGAGAATACCCTGAAGGAGCTTCCATCAATGACAAAAAGTTCTTAAGGAGATTTGCTGCCAAGTTCTTCCTGAGCAATGGTATCCTTTATAAGCGCAGCCATGATTGTGTTCTACTTCGTTGTGTGGACAAGGTTGAAGTAGAGTTGATCATGACCGAAATACATAGTGGCACATTTGGAACCCACTTAAGCGGACATACGATGGCTAAGAAGATTCTAAGGGCAGGCTACTACTGGTCTACCATGGAAGCTGATTGTCATCAACATTCCCGTACTTGCCACAAATGTCAAGTCTACATCGACAAAGTACATATTCCTCCTGTTCCTCTCAACGTTCTAACAGCTCCTTGGCCATTCGCAATATGGGGCATCGACATGATTGGAGAGATCAAGCCTACGACATCCAATGGACATCGTTTCATCCTGATGGCTATTGATTACTTCACTAAGTGGGTCGAAGCAGCTTCCTACGCCTCCGTTACAAAGAATGTGGTTGCCCGCTTCATTAAGCAGAATCTCATATGCCGGTACGGTATTCCCGACAGGATCATCACAGACAACGGTACAAATTTGAACAACACTATGATCACCGCTTTGTGTGAGCAATTCAAGATTTATCATCACAATTCATCTCCCTATCGGCCAAAGATGAACGGTGCTGTTGAAGCCGCGAACAAAAATATCAAGAAGATCATTCAAAAGATGACAGTCACCTGCAAGGACTGGCATGAGATGTTACCGTTTGCTCTGCATGGATATCGTACCACGGCACGTACTTCAACAGGGGCAACCCCCTTTTCTTTGGTATATAGCATGGAAGCTGTTTTACCTATGGAAGTTCAGATTCCCTCCTTAAGGATTATGAAGGATGCCGGTTTGAGTGAAGACGATTGGATTCAGACCCGGCTTGATCAACTTAATTTGATCGACGAGAAGCGACTTACTGCTGTTTGTCATGGTCAGACGTATCAAAAATGGATGATCAAGGCCTTCAATAAGAAAGTAAAGCGTCAAGTATATCAAGTCGGAGATCTTGTAATCAAGCGGATCATCTTGCCACAAAGTGATCCCAGGGGCAAGTGGGCTCCTACTTACAAAGGACCATTTGTGATCAAGAGCATCTTTTCTGGTGGGGCAATGATTCTGACCACCATGGACGGCGACGACTTGCTGCACCCTGCGAACGCAGACATAGTCAAAAGATACTACGCATAAAACGACCCGACAAGTTGAAAACCCGAAAGGGCGACTTGGGCAAAAATGGGCATCCCGGTGAATCGAAAACCTGAAAGGGCGGATCAGGAAAAAATTAGGGATAAACAAAAAAAATCTGTACACCCGGCAAGTTGAAAACTCGAAAGGGCGACTTGGGCAAAAAAGGGTTTCCCGGTGGACTGAAAACCCGAAAGGGCGGTCCAGGCAAAAATTAGGGAATTAAAGCGTATGACTATGTCTCGTCGGATCACTTTAAGGACAATCTTTTCACCAACAAGCTCCAGGCTTCTGATCAATCCAATCATCGGTGGACGAAGCAGCGAATGAACAAGATACTCAGAGTTGTGAAGGCTATAGCAGAATGGGAACCCCATGGAATTGTTACACATAGCCATCTTTCTTTTGTATAAATTTTTTCTCAATTTTACGACAACATTCTCTTACTAGGAATTCTGTCTCCTTTGTACAAAGATACTTACAAAATTTAATACAAAGATACTTCAAAGTGCAAAAATTTGCTTGCCTTTCCTTTCTTTTTACACTTATGTTTTATTTGAAAACGTCCAATGTTTTGTTAAATAGGCATATGCATTTGAATATAATCACGACTTGCCGATAAAACGAAATTGATAAAGGATAATTACTGATAGGTTGAAGGTGTAGGAAGACATCCTTGTGCTATTCCAAAAGAAATCCCCTGCAGTATGTCATTCAGATCCTCAATAAAGCTAAAACCTTGGAGTATATATCCCCCACGGAGTTAAATTTCAAGATCCCCAGCGAAGCCAGTGTATTCTAAACCTTATTCCCCAGCGGAGTTAAGTTTCAAAGTTCCCATCAGAGTTAAGTCTCCAAACTCCCGATCCCCAGTGGAGCCCGAAAACCCTGAAATACATATCCCCAGCGGAGCTAGAATATTCTAAACCTTCTTCCCCAACGAAGTCAAATTTCCAACTATCAATCCCCATCGAGAACTATTCAGCTTTCCCCAACTTCCCTAGTAGATTGGCATACAACCCAAGCTCTTGATTTCCTCAGCCGAATAAACACTCTCCCCACAGAGTTTATTTCCCAACAGAACAAGGATTCTATTTCCTGTTTCTCCATTCAAAGCCTCCCAGGTTTTAATTCCCCAGTAGAGATTTTCAGAGTTTTCCTTATTTCCCAGGAAGGTCATGAAGGATTCTCATTCCCCGCAGAAATTGTCAAAGCTCTTGTTAAATCCACACAAATCACCAAGGATTTTCAATCTCCAGCAGTGGTCCCAGGATTTCTCATTCTCAACAATCACCAAGGATTTTCAATCCCCAAGAAGTCAGCAAGGATTACTCATCTTCAATAATCAAAGATTTTTGGAATCCCCAGCATCGGTCAAGGATTCACTTTCCCCAACATCGGTCAAGGATTCACTTTCCCCGGCAGCAGTCAAGGATTTCATTATCTCCAGTTAACAAGGATTTATTTTCCTCAGCAAGAAAACTACTCATCTTACATGCACATCCATTACATTCATATATCATAAACATTGATGAAACACATTTCATTGCATCATACATATCATGCAACATAACTTTGTGTTTTAGCTAACATATTACCCTTTTTAGGATAAGATTAAAAGGCTATCGTTAACAATTATTCAGATACAGTATGAATACACCCCAGACACGGCAGTCATTCTATTACTCATTCAAAATTTCAAGTCAAAATACAGTATGGATACACCCCAGACACGACGATCATTCTACTACTCATTCAGACTTCAGCAATCCGATACAGACTAGATACGCTCCAGACACGGCGGCCATTCTATCTCTCATTCAGATTCAATTATCAACTTCAAGTTCAGATACGCTCCAAACACGGATGCCACTCTGGCCCTTACACCAGAAGTTTGATTCTCCCCAGTGCAATCGCCACGGAAGTCATTCTGTCACTTATTCAGATCCCAGTTACAGTTCGGATATACTCCAGACACGGAAGTCATTCCGCTACTCATATAGATCTCAACTTCAGATACAATCCAGATATACTCCAGAAACGGTCGCCATTCTGTCACTCATTCGGAATTTATCCCCAGCACACAGTTGCTCCATACACATATTTTTCTCTGTTACCCATTCAGAATACAGATACACTCCAGACACGGCAGTCATTCTGATATTCATTCAAGAATCAAATACAGTTACATCTCGGATACGCTCTAAACACAGACGCCATTCCCCTGCTCATACAAACCCAATCTCCAGATACAACTCAGATACGTTCCAAGTATGGATACCATTCTGATGTTCATTCTACTGGTTTTAAACAAACAAATCTTAGATGGCATCTTTAAGCCCATCTCCAGCAAGATTCTACCATCTCCAAATGACATCTTTAAGCCCATTCCCTCAACAATATTTTGACGAGTGCAAATTTACGAGCACTCTAGTGTCCAATCCTCTTTTACCTTCGAGTCACGAAAGGCAAACTTGCCAATCTAACTCTTCAGGTTCAAGAATATTGAACATGGGCAACTGTTGTACCCCAAAATTTTCCCTCTCATTTTATCAACATTTCCCATCACAAGACTCTTGGAATTCAAGACCAAGCTAGGGTTTGCTCTGCTCAAGACACCTCCTT
Source organism: Vicia faba (assembly GCA_948472305.1). Lineage (NCBI taxonomy): Eukaryota > Viridiplantae > Streptophyta > Magnoliopsida > Fabales > Fabaceae > Vicia > Vicia faba. Next base: position 170,389 of record CATIWC010001393.1, on the reverse strand, counting down.
GCACTGTTGACCTAAATTAGGGTTTGAGTTTGCACAGATATTTTTGGACCTTCAATGCCCAAATTAACTTTCATACTTCATGTTGGATTATTAAGCTTTTTCATACCAAGTTTCAAGCCTTGAATCAAATTTTTGCCCAGTCAATTGGACAGTTGACCTAGAAATCAACTGTATTGGAGGAAAAGTCAAATATGGCCAATTTACAGTCAAACCTCATGAATTTTGACCCACATCAACATTATGAACTCATATGAACCATTTGATCAAGTTTGGACCACAATTCCACAAGAAGTTTGATCAGATCACCAAGAGGGCAAAATGGTCATTTTTAGGGTTTTGACTGTATAAAGGCAATTTTTGACTGTTTGACCTAGCCAATGGCAAATCAAGTTCAACCATGTACTCAAGGAATAAATGGCATCATCTTGACATATTCAACAAGTTCAAAAGATCTCAAATGCATTGGATTGACAGATGAATTTTTCAGTCAACTGATCAAAATTTGATTGTACACTTAAAAGTCAAACTTTGACTTTTTGGTCAAAATCAAGTGCCAAGGGTCATTTTTCATCAAGATATGTCAAATTATGAAACTTGTTCATCAAGAAACCCAAAATTTCAAATTAGGGTTTGAAATTGAAAAATTTCATAACTTAGAAATTTTCTAAGTTATGAAATTTTCTTAATTTTTCCTAACTTTGCCCCACATTTTCACCAAGATGAAAATGGATTCAAACAAAACTTACAACATTAAAGTTGTAGTACTCCACAAAGTCTACAACTTTGATTCACAAAGTTTTCTCAAAAGAAGCTTGGATCTCAAGTTATGAGTTTTGGAACAAGGGTCCCTAAAACTTTTAACTTAGAGAAATTTTGCCCTAGTTTAGGCAGGATTTTGACCCATCTTCTTGGCCATTTTTCACATAGTTCCACTTGGAGTCTCAAGTTTCACTTCAAATATGGATTATAGTACATGTTTCAAGCTTTCCAAATTGTCCAAGAACTCCTCAAACACATTTGTGGTTAGGGAGAATCGAATGCTTGAAGTTGGCAAAAACTCACTTTGTATCCATGGCCAATACATGTTCATACAAGTTGCAAAATCTGTCCAAACTAGCTTTGTACTTGTTTACAGGTCTCTAAACCAATTCACACTCAAAAATTAATTGCAAATACATTGGACATTGGTATTATTCTGATCAATGGAGCTTGGCACAATGAATAAATCCATTTTGGGCATAAAGGTAGCACTTCCATTTACATAAAGCATGCTTTATGTCAAGTTGCATTTCTTGAGCCATACACCAAGCCCTTTGCTGCAAACAAGGCTCCCTAATGTCAGGCAAAGTTCAACAACTTTGTGCAGCTAGGTTACAAGCCAGTACAACCATAGCATTGTCAACTCTCACTTTTTACTTCAAAACCATGTAATTGTGCAAAAAGGACATAACTTAAGCATCTGATATATTCAACTCTTGCCAACATTCCAAACAAGTTTTGCACATCCCTGTGAGCCAGAAACACGAGCCATTCATCCCTCAAACACCCTTGTACACAAAAATCACATTTTCTTGCAAAACAGGGCAGGCCCTGCAGAATCACTTCCATTTTCACATCCACTCGTGCGTTTTGCTTCCAACCAGTTCCAATACCTTCCATTCAACTCACTCAAACTATCCCAAACCTCCATTGCCAACTATAACTCCATTTACAGTGTTCACCATTTTCGTTTCAAGCTTTTGCAGGTTGACTTCTAGAGACTAATTCAAGGACACTCAAGGAAAGCTAGCTATTGGAAAAGGTCAAGTGAAGTTCAGGCAAGCTACCAGACACCTCAAAACTTGTTGAGAAGCTATGCATTGTCCTACTCGAATCCAACTGAAACAGGTTTTTTCTCACTTCTTATCTCTCTATTTAGGAACATTTAGCTTTAGGTTTGTGAATGAAAAATGTAGTATCCAATGCCATGAAGTTGTACATATGCTCACTTTTCATTTATATTAAGTGTGCTAGGAGAATTTCATCCATGAACATTCTGAAAAAGCTAGGTCAGATTTTAGGGCCAGAGAATTTCTCTTTGGTCTTTGAGAGTTAGGATTAATTCTTTATATGGTTAGATTCGTATTTAAATTCTCTACAAGTTTGATGTTGTGAGTTTTGGCAAAACGTCACGTTTCCAGGATGTTCAAAGTTGGAACCAGGCGCGTGCATGTTTGACAGTTCTTGAGGTTGAAGATGAAGTCTGGGCTGGGCCTGGCCTTCTTGCTGTCTGCACCTCCCTTTTGCTAAATGCACCCCCTAGTCCATTTTCTTTATATTTTGTTATTTTTGCATTTTAATTTCATTTCTGACTTTATTATTTTATTTCCAAACATAAAAAATGCTTAAAAAATATTTCCATAATTTTTTACATTTATTTTAATTTTTTCTAATATAGAAAACATTTTAATACTTTTTTTATTATTTGTTTAAATTTAAAAAACAATGTAAATAATACTTTTTTTTATTTCTTATTTTTATTCATACTGAAAATATTTTCTTTAATATATTCTATTTTTGTAAATATTTTATTTTATTTTATACATACTTAATATATATATATATATATATATATATATATATATATATATATATATATATATATATATATATATATATATATATATATATATATATATATATATATATATATATATATATATATATATATATATATATATATATATATATATATATATATATATATATATATATATATATATATATATATATATATATATATATATATATATATATATATATATATATATATATATATATATATATATATATATATATATATATATATATATATATATATATATATATATATATATATATATATATATATATATATATATATATATATATATATATATATATATATATATATATATATATATATATATATATATATATATATATATATATATATATACTTTTATTTTATTAAAAATATAGAATAAAAATACAAAAATATTACATTTTATTTTTATTATTATTTATATTAAAAAACACTTTTTCTTCAATATATTTCATTTTTGTACATATTAATATATTTTTATATATAAATAATATATACTATTTTCTTAAGGAAAATTAGGGTTTACCCCTTTAATAAATAAAATTAATCTTTTTATTTTATTTCTTTATACTTTTTTCACATTGAAAATATTTTTACATACATAAAAACTTCCTTTTTACATAATACATTTTATTTAATATTTGTTTATTTTGTTATTTAAATATTGTACATTTAAATATTTATGCATTATAATTCAATTTGGATGTAATAGTAACTAGGGTTTATATTTCTTGTCAGATACCCCCTATTCAAAAATTGTACCCTCATCCCCATAATCATGTTGTAATAGCTTAGAATTGAAATTCTCGCACTTTTACGCTTTCAATTATACCATGATTAGAGAATTAGGGTTTGTATGCCAAAATCAAATTAACAAATAGTTTGACCTAATCAAAGAAAAAAATGCATGAAAAACAAACGCAATGCACACTTACACCCCTAGGGTTACAATCCACTTGTTGCCTTCAAAAATGGGCCATGGTATGCATGTTAAGTACTTTGGCAAAACAAAAACAAAACAAAAGATCATAGTCCCTCGATGACGCTATCTGAGTTGCCTAAACAAAAATGATCAAGTCCCTCAAGAAAATTGCCAAAAATACTTGACACAATTGCTATCATGGTCTATACGATGACCCGCGCCTGTCCCGTTTAACATCCTAACACAAGGTTATTCACCAAATACAATGGTGAAATAACACTGTCAAAAGGGTTAAAAACATAAGAAATATCTTTGAGTTAAAGTAGGGTAGATAGCTCTTAGTTACTTGATCAAAAGCTTGCAAAAACATCCTTGCTATTTTCAAACACACTTCACAACACAATTTCAAAATCCAACTTTCAAACATTGAAAACTTTTCAAAAGACAAAAACACCTTTGTATACATTCAAACAAGAATCATTACAAAGGTTGCCACAACGATGGCCTCTTTTCAAAACATCTTTCAAAACCACACATAAAGCACCATTTCAAACAATTGAAGAGCACCATTTCAAACAATTGAAAAGCAAAGCAAGTGATCTAAACAAGTAACTAAGAGCCCATGGAAAACCATGGATGAAAAGGGTGCTAGAACCTTCCCTTTTCATAATCTACTCCCCGAACTCAAGAAAACATCTCAAAGGTCTTTCCTGTGCTTTTTGACCTTTCCTTAGGATAAAATAAAAAGTCGGTGGCGACTCTTGCTAAACCGAAACATTTGCGAACACAAACACGAAACCTCAAGTCATTTCTCCCACCGTATCACAAAGACGTTCAATGGAAAGAAGGAAATAATGTTGTGTATGGCCAAAAGGGTCATGCTAGAAGTGATCGCAACCAATCTGTGGGGGTGGTGCTAATTTATAATCATGCGCTTGTGCAACAACAATAACATGGCGATCATCTTAGGTCAGACGCACCAAGAAGACAACTTACCAAGATCAGATGCCATTGTCTCAAGCATTGAAACATCTTTTGAAAGCAGGCCTGATAATGTTAAGGGACCCTCCTTAGAATCCCAACACCTCCTCCCCCAATTACAATCCCAATGTAAGATGTGCTTATCATTCCAATAGCCCCGTGCACGACACCAATAGTTGATGGGCTTTGAAGAATAAAATTCAGGACATGATTGACAATAAATAAATTGAGTTTGGTCCTCCCGAGACCCCCAATGTAATTACTACACCTATGCATAAGCATGACAAATGCATGCAATTGATGATGTTCCATATGTTTCTACTATAAGTGAATTGACTACTCCCCTCCTAATTGTTAAAAAGAATATGTTGCAAGCCAGTTTATTTTCAGATTATATTGAAAGGTGTTACTGCTACGCAGCCCAACGCAATGGCTACAAACTGCTGAAAGAAGGTATTCAACGTCTGATCGACAACCACATGATTCTAGTTAAGAAGATTCCTGTTGTTGAGAATTTGTTTCAAGACTTAAAGCTGGAAGAGGTATCTGTAATTTTCGGCACTCTTATCAGGATCACTTCCAAGGGTCCTGTAAAGATTACTGCTAAACCCAAAGTTGCTCCTCTAATAATCACTGCACCCAGACCTATTCCATATTCTTCGGACAAATTTATCCCTTAGAACTACAGAGCTGATGTCTACTAACATGGCGTCAAGCAATAACTATTTACTGCCGAGAATGAAAGTACTGAAGTTGCTGATCCCAACATTGACAATATTGCTAGGACCAATAAGGTTACTAGAAGAAGAAGGGTTTTCTCTCCAGAAATCTCTCCAAATAATGTCGCCACACTAGTTCGTGTTACCACTACCGAGTCAATTACTAAGACTCGGGGCAAAGAACAAATGACAGAGCCTGCCCATATGGAGGCACCTAAAGAAGTTATAGCCGAAGATACCTCTAGGCAAGAGTTGGAGGAGGTATTAAAAATCATCCAGAAAAGTGATTACAAGATTTTTGAATTGTTGGGGTAGACTCCCTCAAAGATCTCCATGTTATCTCTTATTATGCTCTTAAGCCCATGCCCAAGCTTTGGTGAAGTTCTTGAAATCCGCACATATGCCGCAAGAAATCTCCACTGATCAATTTGAAAATTATGTTGCTAGCCTGACCACTGATAATGGGCTAGGCTTTTCTGATGTTGACTTGACTCCCGAAGGAAGAAACCATAATAAGGCACTGTATGTCTTTATTGAATGTAGAGGCACTACCTTAGCTCATGTGTTGGTTGAAACGGGTTCCTCATTAAATGTTCCATAGAAGGGTGCTCTGGACAGACTTAATTATGAAGGAGTTACGCTGAATCCCAATGATATTGTGGTGAGACCCTTTGACGGTTCAAAGAGGATGGTACACGGAGAAGTGGATCTTCCAATTAAGGTAGGTTCGTAAGTCTTTGAATCTACCTTCTATGTGATGGATATTTGATCGACTTATTCTTATTTACTCGGACGCCCCTAGATTCATGGGGCAAGCGCTGTTACTTCAACCTTACACAAAAAGCTGAAGTATCTTGTGAAAGGAAAGGTTGTTACAGTCTGCAGTGAAGAAGAGTGTATGGTGAGTCACTTAAACTCATTCAGGTATGTTAAGATGGACGGTGAATTCATGGAAACTCATTTCCAGACTTTTGAAGTTATCCCTCCTACCGCTACTGAAGATGTTTATGATATTCCCAAGGTTACCAGGGTTCCACCTAGAATGGCTTATTTTAAGGATGCTAGAGCTGTAGTGGAAGAAGGTGGTTGCACTACTTAGGGCCAGCTTCCCGATATTCCGTATAAATCTGACAAATTTGGTTTGGGTTTCACTGTAGAGGCTCAGAGGGCTGTTTGTCGTGCTCGTGCTGGAAGACCACCATTTTATGTCAGCAACAACGAAGTCAATGCTATAGAAGATGATGATATTGACTACTGTTGTGCCTCAATTTTCCCCCCAAAGTTTCCTCTATCATTTCATATCAACTCAATTACAACAAGATAACACTAGGGTTTTGTTCTTCTCCTTATCTTTAAGTTTTCTCATGAGAAATCACCAAGCACCTTGACTTGTATATTGTGATCATCTATGTTTTGTTTTGATTAACTTTTAATTAATTAATACTATGAATGTTTTCTCTATTTGATGATGCTATAGGTGGAAGCACAACATATTTCATCAGGTTGATCTATTAGGTTCATGAGTTTATTTCCATGCCTTCTTAAACAAGATTTCATTGAGTTTCAAGATTCATCATTGAAGATGCTTTTAAGTGACATAATTAAAAGGTCTACTATGATTCATCATGCTTCAATTTGTCAAATAAAGTTAAAGGATGCAAAAGTTGATTGAAGAGGTTTGATCTAATTGGACAAGTTCTTGATTTCTTGATCACAAGTGCATAATTACCCCAATTATTAATATTTTTAAGTGGTTATGGTTTATATGGTTTCTTATTATCATCATCAACAACTTATATTTACAAGAAAAAGGTATTTGTGCAAGAAAGTTTGTCAAAATTGAAAAGGGTTTCTAAGGCATTTTGTTGCTCTAGGAGCTAGGGTTTTGAACTTCTAAGGGCTATATGTTGCTAATCTTTTTGTAATTTTGAGTTATTCAAAATACATGCTTCTCTTTAAAGGGTTATAAAAAAATCACTTCAAAAGTTTCAAGATTTTATGTGTAAGATGCCTAATGTTGAAGAAAGATTACAAGTCCTCTAGATATGCCATCAAATTTCCTTATGTGACTTCAAAATATCATAACTTGATCAAATTTTATTACCTTGAGCCCATTATTTTTCGAAAATGATCTTAAATATGTGAATTTCAACTCTTCTTTTATGTGCTAATCTTGAAAAAGGGTGGAAGATGCCCTAAGGATGCAAAAGATAATAGGTTATCTCATGAATTTTCACCAACTTCGCAAAGCCATAACTTTCTCAAATTTTGGAGTTTTTAAATGGTTCAAGTCTCAAAATGTCATTCAAGAGATCTACTTCATGCCATCGTTTTTGGTCAAGGGCAAATTTTTAATGGAAGGCCATGTTTGGATGCAAGACATTATATGTCATTTTTGAAGAAAAACTTAGAATTTTTCTAAGTACAAAAAGTCAACATCTTTTTCTCAACTTTGAGTCATCACAACTTTCAGCTCAAGCATCCATTTGATTCCATTCTTTGCACATTGTAAAGTTTGTGATCTCATCTTCCCAACACATCGAGAATCAAGTCATAAAGCTTCCTGAATTGTGCACACCATGATTTCGATGTTGGTACCTTAGAACTGAAGTTTCTCAAATAGTCAGAATGCAATTTCCATAATTTGACTTCTAATCACCAAATTTGTGCGTGTTTTCTACTTAAACATGATTACCATAAGCATGTGGATGATTTAGAGTGTCAAAACGCATCATTTGGATGAGTTTTGATGCACATGTGATCACACTTATTTAATGAAAACAGGTGTGCATGATTTCCATTCAAATTGCACCGTTCACCCCTCCTCTTGATTCCATTCACTTATCCTATAAATATAGGCTATATCCCACTCATTTTCGTAAGCTTAGATAGCCAGAATTACCCTGCCAAACTTTCTCTTGAACCCACTTTTCTGCAACTTCGAATTTGGTTTTACAACTTTCCTCAATCGATTTTATTTATCAATTCTTCATCCTTGAACTTCACTGAAGCTAACTGAAGAAGAACCAAGCTCTAAGACTTCCTAAATCGTGCTAGCCAATTCAAGTTTCTGAGCTCGGAGTTTAAACTTCAATAGGTAGATTCCTTCACCAATTCTCTCAAACTTTGATACTGTAATGAAGCTCTCATCATTCTGATTCTAGTTGCAACATTTGTTTTCAACTGGAAGTGAGTTTTGGCCATGAATTTTCAAATCCCTTTTCAAATCATTCCTTCCAAAACGACTGAGCTACACCTTACATTAATTTTTTGCGAGGGTACCATTGGAATCGTCTTGAAGATACGAAGCGAATGGTACTGGTCTCGAGCTCTAATTTTTCCATTTTGGAGACCTGCAATTCCTGTGGCTGGTGGTTAAAGATGACCAACATGTCATCTCTCAACCAATAATATCGTGCCATTTGTTTTTTTTTTAAATTCTGACTTTAATAAATGATTCAGTGTTTTATTCACTAATGTCCATGATATGCACAAAGCGCCAGATCCCTTGGATCTGATTACTAACGCGTTTTGACATTGATCCAATGGTCTATATCTTTTTAGTTTTTATTTTATTTTCTGATTTTATATTTTATTTGTTTTAAACTTCAAAATTCATAAAAAAAATTATTTTAACTTCAAAAAATCTAAAAAATTTCTTAAAAATACTTTTGATTTTTCTCTTTCTGATTATTATGTTTTCACAATTTTATTTTATGTTTTGATATTTTATATATATTTTTCACTTTATTTGAGTTGTTTTAAATGTTTAAAAATACTTTTCTTAATTTTTAAATTCTGAAAAAAATATGGAAAGATCCAATGACCTCTTGACAAATATTTGTGACCTCATATTATTTTTATTTCTGACTTTACTATTTTTCACATTTTTTGGTTTATTTTTCCTATTTCTTTTAATTTTAAAAATAGTTTCTGACTTTAAAAAATTACCAAAAATTTTATAAAAATATTTGAGCTCATTTCTGATTTTTCTATGGTCTCATTGAATTTTTCTTGGATGGTTTGAATATAGTTGCTATTTCCCCTTTATTTTCATATTAAAACCATTTTAAAAATCTTTTTTTCTTTAGTTTTAAATACAATTTTATTTTTGTATATATTATGGTTGATCACGAGCTTCATTAACATCATTGGATCTTGAGTGTTGAGTTTAACTCCACCAAAATGGATGAATGATTTTAATAAAAGTTTGATTAAACTTTTGGTTCAAATGTGGTTTAATTCTTATCCCCGCATCTTCATCTTATCCCCTTCTACTGCTACTACATGTTGTTGGAGAATAATTTATATATCATTTCTCTAAACATATGGTACATAGATTGCTATTGAACGACATCAAAATAGGTGCGACTTCTATATAACTCCACTTACGATTGCTTAACATAGTGCTAAATTTTGTTCTGATTCGAGAACTGATCATTCGTGCCCGAAACCTATGTTTGCAAGTCCAAGTATGTTAACATGAAAACTTTGATCCAATAATCTTGTGATTCATTATTAGGATGCTTTGGTCTTATCAATCCTCTAATGAATCTTCATAAGCATTGGTCAAAGTGAATCACTCAAACATCATTGATCATTTATTGTTACCTTGAGATTTTGAAATGAATGATATACTTGACAAAAAGAAAATGAAACTTGTTGTTGAGAGGCTTTGGTTTTATCAATCCTATAATGAGTTTCAAATGCAAGTTTCAAGATGTTTATTCAACTAACCTCTAATTTCTAACAATTTACTTTATTTTATGCCTTTACTTTATGCTCTTTATTGTAAGCACATTTATTTTAGCATTTACATTTCATGTTATTTTCATCTTTGCTCACTTGAGCATTTACTTTTATGTCATTTTTATTTTTTTCCCTTGAGCTTTTCATTTATTTTTGAAGATACTTAATAATAAACTTGAATCATAAAAAACATTAATGTTACTTGAACTATTTGGTCACTATCCTTGGCATTATGGAGTGATGGAATTCTTGGACTTAGGATTAGAGACTTTGACCTACTTGAGACCTTATGATTTCTATTTTTATTTCGTCTGGAGGTCTTGGGGTTTACCCCAAGACATTAGGTTGTTTGTTTGCTTTGCATGCGGGTTATTTTGATTACATGCTTTGTCTGTGATCGGGAATTCATCTGTATACAACTGTTACTCTGTAAATTTTTGTGAAGACTTAATGCAATTGAAGTTTGGTTTTCTTAATAGGTTTATTGTCTTTGCTTGTTTGGTTTCAATTCAAAGGATGAGAATTCTACATTGAATCATTGTGTCAAGTGTTGGCTTCTTGTTGGTTAGACGATTCTTTTCTCTAGCTCTTACCTTATGCTCTAGGATAGTCCCTTCATCTCCTCCCATCTTCTTTAATTTCAAAAATATTCTCCCTCCTTTTGAAAACTCTTCTTGTTTTAAACTCGAACCGCTTTCATAATAAACTTGGACTAATGTCAACGCATTTTCAAAAATATTTTCTTAATCAAACTTTAACCAATTTAATAATACTTTGACATTTTTTTTTGTGATAAGACTAAAGGTAAATCAATCTCATTCAAATCATTTTGCAACTTTGGCTTTTTATCTTAAAATTTTCTCAAAGGATTAAACTCTTGTCAATCCTTGAAGTGATGCGAGCTACTATACTTTTACGATATATAGTGAAGTTAGATATTTTCCACTTGGGTGTTGAGTGAGGCTTTGCTGATTTTAAAATCCAAGCCATATCCTGCATTTTGAGATGACACAAATTCTCCTTTCTCATAATCGTGGGTAGTAAGTATGCTCTTCCACTCAGATAAGGCGATGATGTCTCGTCTCTTAAAATTAACCAACACACTTGTTTTAAAAAATTTTAAAGGTGAACTACGAGTACCCTGATCCCCTATTGCACGGAAGGTGGTACGTAGGCACTAAAGGTTCACAACTGTGGCGGGTGCAAAAACTGTAAAAAATACTTCTTTTCTCATCCCTACAATCTATTTTGTACATAACATTTATATCAAAAACACACAAATTTTCAAAGAGGTTCCCGCGGAGTATCGTAGATGTTTAGGATGCTAATACCTTCCCTTTGCATAACCAACCCCCGAACTTAGATTCTCTCTCCCTCTTTTGGGTTATTCGCTCTTTTCCCATTCATTTGGAAACAATAAAGTGTCGTGGAAATTTTTATTTGATCTGTGGGAGTTAAGTCAATCCAATGGCTTAGTCTCAACATTTCTACCGCTATAAAAAAATAGCGACTTCACTGGGGACAAATTGTCCTATTGCTGGTCCGTCCTTAAGTGGGTTAAGCTTATCTTTGTTTATATTTGTGTATGTGCTATTATTCGTTGTATATTATATGTTGTATATATGTTTGTCTAGAATTTTCTGGTTTTCAGGGTGCTTGGTGAATTCTCATAAGTCCTATACCCGGACTTGGGCAAACTTAAGATAGGACGGGAGGTATAGTCATGTTAACTTTGAGGGAGTAATCACAAAAAAGGAGACATGAGATCCCCCACTCAGTGGAGGCCCCTTTGACTGTAGTGTCGTTTACCGAGTAATCTGGAAGACGTACTTCTTTCGACCTGGGAGCCTGCTGAAACTAAGGACCGTAGAACCTTTAACCCATCTTGTCCTTTTATGTGTAGTGCAGAAGCTATGACGGAGTAATCATAAGTGGTTGTCACGTGATACTATGCTCAGACGAGTTTTTCTTGAGAATATTACTAATTACTAAGTCAATCGGGACGTTGGTAATATCCGAAGGAAGGATATAGACTCTGGGAACCTCTTAGAACTTTGTTCGGAAGGTGATAAACTATTAGACCATACCTTGTGGGTAGTACCTTTTACCTCATGCTCGTGACGTCGAACCTATTAACCCCCATGTTTGTGATCTTGTGTGTGATTGTTGCATCATGCATTCATTCACCCATGATCATCTTTTAAGACATTATGGTTCAAGGGACTTAAATTTGACTCTTTATGAATATCTCAGGTACTTTTGACCACGGATTTTGGAAAAATAAAGACTCGAAAGTTTAGATTCAAGAATCCCAAGATAGATGATTTGATGAGTCAAATTCCCGAGATTAAAAGTTCTACAGATTTTCGGAAGTAGTTTGGATCCATCGTGTCTCTCATGAAGCTCAAGATGAAGGAGGGTATTCTCTCGACTTTGATCCAGTTCAATGATCTGATGTATCGATGTTTCACCTTCCCCGATTATCAGTTGATGCCTACATTAGAGGAGTATTCTTATCTACTCGGTTTACCTGTTATTGATCGTGTTCCTTTCACGGGTTTGGAGGGGGAGCTAAAATCTCATGAGATTGTTGCTTTGGTTCATTTGGGGAAGTCTGAGGTTGAAGCCCACATGACTACCAAAGGAGGGATTAGAGGATTACCTGCTCAGTTCTTATTGGAGAAAGTTAGTTACTTTGCTAGGATGAAGAGTACAATTGCTTTTGAGGCCATTTTTTCTCTACTTGCCTATGGGTTGTTTTTATTTCCGAACGTCGATAACTTTGTGGATGTCAATGCCATCAGGATATTTTTAATAGGGAATCCAATCCCGACATTATTAGGGGATGCTTATTATTCCATTCATCTTTGGGATTCTTGTCATGGAGGGATGATCATTTGCTGCACGCCTTTATTCTAACAGTGGTTTATTTCTCACTTGCCTCAGTCTGATTCTTTCTGGGATGTCAGGAAGGAACCTCGTTGGACACCAAAGATTATGGACCTCACTCATTCAGATATTTTTTGGTATCATCAGGCTTACCATGATGTAGATATTGTCGATAGTTATGGTAGTTTCCCTAATGTACCTCTTCTCGGTACAAAGGGAGGAATTAACTACAATCTTGTTCTCGCACGATGACAACTTGGATATCTGATGAGGGATAAGCCAAATAGTATTCATCTGAGTGGTTTCCTTCTTAAAGAGGGAGATAATCATAAGGAAGCTAAGGAGCAGATTGCAAAGGCTTGGCATGATATTCACAGGAAGAGTAGAAAGGACTTGGGACCTAGAGTGGCTGTTTCTTTGGAGCCTTATCTTCAGTGGGTACAAGCAAGAGCCATCTAGTTGAAGATGCCATATTCCCGTGAAGCACCTACGCTTGATATTTTATGAATACCACTCCTCCCCTTTTGGATGATGTGGAGCAACTTCAGCTGGCCCTAGTCAGGATGAAGTAAGAGAAAAAAGCTTGGAAGAATAAGTGTCAGACTTTAGAGGTATCCTACCAGGCAGACTTGAAGGAGAATGATGACCTAATTGAGATTCTCGAGAGTCATGTTGTAGAGATGATGGAGAAGCAAGAGGATTTATTTTCCTCTCGAGCTCGATCAAGACTTAGTCATTCACTTCCTGACTCTGGTGATTGGAAAGAGGTCGCCGACAGGTATGCAAAAGAGAACAAGCAGTTGAAGGCTTAGATTGCAAGACTCACAGGGAAGCGTCAGTGTGTGGAGCGATCTTCACCAACTTTGCTTTCTTAGGATCTTATATTTTTATCTTATATTGTACTTGGGATTATTGAAACTTATACTAAAAAGTTGTAATCTGTTTTGAAGTTATTATAATGAGATTTTCAGTATTTCAAATACGTTAGTACTTTAATATTTGCAAAGTTGTCTATAATTCTTTGAGTCCCTTGAATTATTAATAAAGTAAATCACGTGCATTGCATATCATGAATCATCTTGTACATATTTCTTGCATTTCTTCTCATACCCAGGTGTCTTACTAAATTTCTCTGCTTTGTTCAGCAAGCTGTCTCACCGGTATAATACTCGAGCTAATTCCAAGAAGAAAATAGAGAATCTTAAACAGGAAAATTGCGAGCTGTACGACGAGGTTACTGATCTGAAGGCCAGTATGGATAATTTAACTGCTTTGATGGAATCGCCGGTGGCTGCTTAGAATCAGCCACAACTTGCTCAACCTCAATAAACAACATTTGCTTCTGAAGGTCCATCAGTTCCCGTTTTTATTATCCCAGTTACTGCTACTCAGAATCATATGCCTCAGGATTATCCATGGTTAATTCCAAAAAACATCTTGATACTCCAGTTGCTCATGTTGTTCAAGTTGCTGCTACTCCTGCACCTCTTGTGGTGCATATTACTCCTGCTGCTAGAAATGAGATTCACTATGCTGCACCTCCTTCAGTGAATGTTGTGCCATTTGTTAATGGTAAAGTTTATCATCCTATTCCTCCACCAAGTGAAAGCTTGGGCTTCTATGATCGAATGGACGATTTTTAGGATCTATTTGATAAGATACAGAAAGAAATGAAGGCCCTCAGAGGAAAAGAATTATTTGGGCAGAATGTGAATGATCTGTGTTTGGTTCCAAATGTGAAAATACCTGCGAAGTTCAAAGTTCCAGAATTAGAGAAATACAAGGGAAATACTTGTCCTCGTTCTCACCATGTGATGTATGTGAGAAGGATGTCTACTCACACCGATGATCAACACCTGTTAATCCACTTTTTCTAAGACAGTTTGACTGGTGCGACATTGAAATGGTACATGAGCTTGGATAATGCCAATATTCATACTTTCAACGACTTGGGTGACGTGTTTATTAGACAGTACACATATAACATGGACATGGCACCTGACCGTGATCAACTCAGGGAAATGGTTCAGAAGGACAATGAGTCGTTTAAAGAATATGCACAGAGATAACGTGAAGTAGCCGCCCAGGTGATCCCTCCAATGGAAGAAAAAGAGATGACGAAGATGTTTCCT
Organism: Vicia faba; assembly: GCA_948472305.1. Classification (NCBI taxonomy): domain Eukaryota; kingdom Viridiplantae; phylum Streptophyta; class Magnoliopsida; order Fabales; family Fabaceae; genus Vicia; species Vicia faba. The sequence goes on along the minus strand of CATIWC010001393.1, from coordinate 155,374 downwards.
GAATAATTTAGGTGCCTTCTACTATGAAAGAATGGTGGCGAGTGCACCAAGTGATTTTGCGGAAATGGTGAGCATGGGCATTTGTTTGGAAGAAGCTATAAGAGAGGTCGCTTGACAAGAAGTGAAAATTCCGGCAGTACGAAGAAACCATCATACGGGTTTGCTAAGAAAAAAGAAGGAGATACAAATGTTGTTATTCAAGAGAGAAGGGTTAATCCTCCTAGAACGAATCATCAGCTCCACCAATAGGTTGCTTCAGTAACTCCGGTTGTCAATGTGGCTCCGATCACAGTTGCTTATTAAAGACCATCGCCTCAAGGAAATCAAGGGAAAAATCATAAGAGAGAGGCTTTTGAATCTATCCCCATGAGCTATACAGAGTTACTCCCAACATTGATTCAGAAAAAATTGGTCCAGACCAGGTCACCCCCTACTATACCATCACCTTTGCCATGGTATTATAAGGTAGATCAGACGTGCGCTTTCCATCAGGGAGCACCAGGGCACAGTGTGGAAAACTGTTATCCTTTGAAATTTGAGATACAAAAGATGCTGACATCTAGCCTCTTGTCCTTTAAAGATCTTGGCCCTAACATGAAAGATAATCCTTTACCAAAGCATGGAGGAGAAAATGTGGTAAACATGGTTGGTGGTTGTCCAGGGGACTTCCGGATTTTTGATATTAAGTTGGTCAGAGGGGATTTGGTAAAGATGCATGCTGACCTCTGTGAGTTTATTTACTATACCCATGACCATGCTGGTTGTGGTATTTGCAGTACAAATATACAAGGGTGTGATAAGATAAAAGTTGATCTTCAGGAAATGATGGACGAAGGTCTCATACATATAATCAAGCCTAGGGAAGAATATGAGGAAGATGTGAATATGGTCTTTGGATGTCCTCGAGAATTCCAGATCTTTGATGTGAATCATATGAATGATGATTTGGTGTAGTTGCACTCTACCTTCTGTCACATGAATGGTCAAGAAGAACACCATTATGGGTCTTACCGAATCTGCTGCAGAGATTCTCGTGTTTGTTCCATTGTGAGAAGGGGTATTCAATTGTTGTTGGACAACAATACTATCAAGGTTTTAGGCTATATATATGATTACAATGGGATTAATGTGATTGAAGATTGCTTGGATGTGACTGTGTCGGATAATGAGTATACTTCTGCAGATGAATTCTTTTTCTCAGATGAAGATATGTTTTCCAGCGACAATCCTGTGATGTCTAAATATTTTGAAGAAGGGGTGAATGTTATTGTGCCTTGTTTCAGTGTTCCCGTTACTTTTGAGATTGAATAATATAGTGTGATACGGTGGGAGAACTGACTTGGGTTTTGCGTTTGTTTTCGCAAATGTTTCGGTTGAGCAAGAGTCGCCACCGACTTTTTATTTTATCCTAAGGAAAGGTTAAAAAGCACAGCAAAAACCTTTGAGATGTTTTCTTGGGTTCGGGGAGTAGATTATAGAAAGGGAAGGTATTAGAACCCTTTCTATCCATGGTTATCCATGGGCTCTTAGTTACTTGCTTAGATCACTTGCCTTGCATTTTCAATTGTTTGAAATGGTGCTTTCAATTGTTTGAAATGGTGCTTTGTGTGTAGGTTTGAAAATGTTTTGAAAAGAGGCCAATGTGGTGGCAACCTTTGTAATGATCCATGTTTGAATGTATACAAAGGTGTACTTATCTTTTGAAAAGTTTTCAATGTTTTTGAAAGTTGTTTTGAAAGTGTGTTGTGATGTGTGTTTTGAAAAATTGCAAGGATTGTTTTTTGCAAGATTTGGTCAAGTAACCAAGAGCTATCTACCCTAAATTTCTCAAAGATCTTTCCTATATTTTTAACCCTTTTAACAATTTTGTTCCACCATTGTATTTTATGGACAATCTTGTGTTAGGATGTTAACGGGACGGGCGCGGGTCATCGTTTAGACCATGATTGCAATGGTGCCAAGTGTCTTTGGCAACTTTTCCTTTGAGGGACTTGATCATTTTTTAGGCAACTTTTGAAAGCGTCATCGAGGGACTATGATCATTTGATATTGTTTTGTTTTGCCAAAGACATTCAACATGCAACATGGCCCATTATTGAAGGCAACAAGTGGAGTAACCCTAAGGGGGTGTAAGTGTGATTGGTGTTGTCCATTTTCATGCTTTTTTGTCTTTGAATTAGGTCAAGCTATTTGTTGTTTGATTTTTGCATACAAAACCCTAAGTCTATCATGGCATAATTAGAAAGCTTTTAAATGCGAAAAATAAAATCCTAAATTATTACAACACAATTATGGGAAGGGGGTACAAATGTTCAAATGGGGATATTTAGCAAGAAATTAAAACCTAAGCTATTACATCCAAATTGAATATACAAAGATTAATTGTACAATAATTAAGTAAATAAATATGCAAAAATGTATTTATGCACAAAAATGGTTTTTATATGTGTGTAAAAAGTATTTTTCATGTGACAAATAAACAAAAATAAAAAGGATTAATTTTGGAGTATTTTCATGGTTTAGGGCAAAAACCCTAATTTTGCTAAATAAAAGTATTTATTATGTATTATATACAATATTTATTAATTATATAAAAAAAAATAAAAAGGAAGTATATTGTAAAAAAAATGATTTTTGAGGTCAAATATTAATAAAAATAAAAATGTATTATTTTTGTATTTTTTATCCTAAATATTCTAAATATATAAGTATTTGTATTATTTACTAAATATATTAAATATGTACAAAAATAAAAATATTTATTATTTACAAAAAAAAAGTATATTTTTTAGAAAATGTTTTCAAAAGATAAAATAAAAATAAAATCAGAAAATAAAATGTTTTTGTATTATTTTTTAGTATTTTAAATAAAAGTATATATATATTTATTTACATATGGAACTAAATGAAACAAATAAATACCAAATAAAATGCAAAAAATGTGGGGAAAATATTTTTAGTGTTTTTTCATGTTTGAATAAAAATATAAAATCAGAATTAAAAAGAAAAAATCAAAAATAACAAATATATCTCATAATGGGCCAGGGGGGTGTATGTGTGAAAAGGTGGTGTAAACAGAAAAACAAAACTCAGGCCCAACCCAAGGAGGCTTCTTCAACCTCCAGCCACACTTCTGTCAAAAACGTGCGCCATTCATGCCTTGTTCAAACATCCTGATTCTTTGATTTTCAGCCAAAACACACAACATGAACTATGTAGAGCATTAAATCACGAACTCATACATATAAAAAGTTGTTCTAACTCTCAGAAATGAGAGAGAATTTCTTCTCCCCCAATTTTTAACCTAAGTTTTTCCCAATGTTCATGTCTTAAATTCTCTCAGCACACACAATATAAATGGAAAGTGAGAATATGGGTGGCTTCAGGGACATGAGTAGGACATAACTTCTTCACAAAGCTAAGCCTAGATATGATTGGATAGAGAGATAGAAGTTCAAACTTTTACCTGTTCAGCTTGAATCGTGTACAACAATAGAGGCACTTTCAATGCAATGTGAGGACTTGTACACCTTGCTTGAAGTTCAGGGATGCTTCTCCAACCTCTAGCTTGCTTTGAAACTAGCTGAATTGAGCTATGGAAGTTCACCTGCAAAGTTGAAAACTGAAAATGGCAAATGATGTTAGGGATGTTACAGTTTGTGTTCAATGCTTGGGATAGCTTTAGTGGGTGATATGGAACATGTTTGAACTCTTTTTGGCCAAAGTGCACGAGTGGAAAGGTTTATAGAAGTCAAGTTGTAGAGGGGACTCTGTTTTTTGCAGTAGGATGGTGCTTCTGGGAATGAGAAGGTATTGAAGGTGGTTAGGTCGTGCCTTAGATCAGTTATGAAGTATGCAATGTGTGGAGAAAGTTTGCTTTAGTTGGTTCTTGCAGGAATGAGAGATGATGGTTCAATATGCAAGTTTTCTTCTTGGATAAGCAAAGTTTGTCAAGTTGGGTTATAGGCCAAGGCAGGTCCCTCAAGCATGCTTCATAATCTCTCCTTGATCAGTGGGATTAGTCCATAAACTTGTGCCTCAAAGATCTGCATTGTACTTCTTTGATTTGTGTTTTGACATAAAGTGCACCTTTTCAAAAATGGCTAAGTTACTTTTTCTAATTATGGATTAAACTTCCATGTAATGACCAAATGAGCAAAATAACATCTTGGCACAAAGGTTTAGCATTGAATTATTGAGTAAGAAAGGGATTAGAGGCCTGTAACCTAGCTTGTGCATGCTGAGTTTGAAAAATGCAAAGTGTATGAACATGAAATTGGCTCATGAACAAAGTGACTTTTGCCCATATTGACAAATTCGATTCTCCCTAACCACAAGGGTGTTTGAGAAGTTCTTGAACAATTTGGAAATATTGGAATGTGTACTACAATCCATCTTTGTAATGCAAGTTGAGATTCCAAGTGGAAGCATGTTAAAAGTGGCCATGAAGTTGGGAAAAAATCCTGCCTAAAATAGGTCAAAAAATTTCTAAGTTAAGAATGTTTTGCACCCTTGTTCCAAAAATCATAACTTGAGCTACAAGCTTCTTTTGAGGAAACTTTGTGAATAAAAGTTGTATATTTTGAAATGGACTACAACTTTCATGTTTTGAGTTTTGTTTGAATCCAAATGTATCTTGATGAAAAAATGGGACAAAGTTAGGAAAAATTAGGAAATTTCATAACTTAGAAAAATTCTAAGTTATGAAATTTCTTGATTTCAAACCCTAATTTGTAATTTTTGATTTCTTGATGAACAAGTTTCACAATTTGGCATGTTTTGATGAAAAATGAATCTTGACACTTGATTTTGACCAAAAAGTCAAAGTTTGACTTTTCAGTATACAGTCAAATTTTGCTCAGTTGACTGGAAAAATCATATGTCAATCTTGTGCAATTGGGATTTTTTGAACTTGTTGAATGTGTCAAGACCATGTCATTGAGTCCTTGAGTCCATATTTGAGATTGGTTTGCCATTGGCTAGGTCAAACAGTCAAAAATTGCCTTTGTGCAGTCAAAACCCTAAAAATGACCATTTTGCCCTTTTGGTGATCTGATCAAATTTCTTGTGGAATTGTGATCCAAACTTGACCAAATGGTTCATAGGAGTTCATAATGTTGATGTGGGTCAAAAATCATGAAGTTTGACTGTCAATTGACCATAGTTAACTTTTTTTCAATACAACTGATTTCTAGGTCAACTGTCCAATTGACTGGGCAAAGATTGGAATCAAGGCTTGAAACTTGGTATGGATAAACTTGTGAGTCCAACATGAAGCATGAAAGTCATTTTGGGCATTTTAGATCAAAACATATTTGTGCAAACCCAAACCCTAATTTGGGTCAACAGTGCAAGGAAGAGTCTTGAGCAGAGCAAAACCCTAACTTGATCTTGAGCTCCAAGGGTCTTGTGGTGAGAAAATGTTGAGGAAATGGGAGGGCAAATTTTGGGGTACAACAGTTGCCCCTGTTTAATCTTCTTAGACCTGAGGATGTAGATTGGCTTGCGTGCCTTTCGTGATCCGAAGGTGGGAGATGATTGAACACTAAAGTGCCCAGAAATTTGCACTCGCATGCTGGAGTATCAGCAATGTGATGTCGGGAATGGGCTTACAGATTCCATTTGGAGATAGGATGGATAGGAGGATGGGCTTATAGATGCCATCTGGAGACATGACAAAACCTTGTCGGGAATGGGCTTATATATGCCATTTGGAAGTGTTGATTGCGTAAGAGATTCCTTAGCGAGAACTTGCGTACTTTGAGAAAGGAAGATGGTTTCCTGGCCTGTTACAGGTGTTGATCTTCAAACTCTTCATGCAGATATGCCCTGGCTAGATACAGGTATCGAATCTACAATCAAACGCTCATAGATATGCCCTGGCTAGATACAGGAATCGAATCCGGAACTTCAAAAGGTTACTTACAGACGTGCCCTGGCTGGATACAGGTATCGAATCTCTAAACTCTTCATGCAGATATGCCCTGGCTGGATACAGGTATCGAATCTGGAATCAAATACTCATAGATATGCCCTGGCTAGATACAGGAATCAAATCCGGAACTTCAAAAGGTTACTTACAGACGTGCCCTGGCTGGATGCAAGTATCGAATCTCTAAACTCTTCATGCAGATATGCCCTGGCTGGATACAGGTATCGAGTCTGGAATCAAATACTCACAGATATGCCCTGGCTGGATACAGGAATCGAATCTGGAATTGGTCGTCTACAGATATGCCCTGGCTGGATGCAGGTATCGAATCTGGAATTTGTCGTCTACAGATATGCCCTGGCTGGATACAGGTATCGAATCTGGAATTTGTCGTCTACAGATATGCCCTGGCTGGATGCAGGTATCGAATCTCTAAACTCTTCATGCAGATATGCCCTGGCTGGATACAGGTATTGAATCTACAATCAATCACTCACAGATATGCCCTGGCTAGATACAGGAATCGAATCTGGAATTGTGACAGTTGATAGTAATCATCTTTGGATTGTCCTTTTTCCTGAAAAGGAAAGACATTAGTTGTATGCAATGTCATGATGTATGAGATGCATGATGTCATGATGTTCTCAAAAATAAATGAGATTGTGTGATATGATGCGTATATGCATGCGTCATGGTGTATGATAATGTGATGAATGTATTTTTGTCTAGGAAAATAAATCCTTGACGAGTGCCGGGAACTTGTTGAATCCTGGGCTGATGTCGAAGAGTAGAGTTCTTCGCTTCCGCTGGGGATGATGGTTGCAAGAATAAACCGGTAGGAGAAGATGACTCCGTTGGGGAATAAACTTATTGGAAAGATTACTCTGCGGGGAATTACTCTGAGGGAAGAGATACTTCGCTGAGGTTTTGATGAGAGCTCCGCTGGGGATTCCACTGATAAGTTATGTTGGGGAATTTGATGAACTCCGCTGGGGAATAGGAAGAACTTCGCCGAGGACGATCTTTCCGTGGTAATTAGCTGAGGATAACCCAGTTATACCCTGGTGGGGAAATAACCTTTGAATAAAGTCGGGGAGAGACGCATGTACTCTGCAGGTGATAAGCTTCCAGAATCTACTGGGGATAAGCTTCCACTGATATGTCTGGTATTCCGCCGGGGAACAATCTTATATTAAGACTGCCGGGGATGCTTGCTGAGGAATGCCTATACTCCGCTGGGGAATGTTGAGATCTTCTGGGGATACCCAACTTCCTTAAGGCTGACAGTAGACTAACTCTGCTTGGGGAGAGTATCGCTGACTTGCTGGAGATACTGTGCCTTTTCGGGGTTGATGGGAGACCAAACTTGCTAGGGGAGAGTATTGATGAATCTGGTCTTACTCTGTGGGGAGTTGAGGTATCCTGGTTACGTTCTTCAGCCGAATCTACTTTGGTACCTTGGTGGACAAAGCAACTAGATCGCTTAGACAATCCTTATTGCCCCTGCTTCCGATGTCATTTGTAATTAGTCTTTTGTTTCGCATGCAAATATTCATAATTAGCAATTAATGTCAAATGCATATATCAAAAATGAACATTGGACGTTCTTTGCAAAACAAAATAGAAAAAGGAAAAACGATGGGTAATTTGTATGAAAAATTGAACTTGTATTGATTTCGAAATTTGCCTGTAAATAGGCGTTTTGTGTACAGGAGGTTGACGTCCTAGTAAGAGAACATCGCCGAGCAAAATAGAGTTTATACAATTTTGTGAAAAGGAAACAAAACAGCTATGTGAAAAATAATCCCACTGGGTTCCAACTCTGCTATCGTCTTTATGTCTTCAAGCGTCTCATCACTCTGCTGCTTAGTTGAAGGTGAAGCTGATTAATTGGTGACGTCTGAACCCGATAGTTAATGCCGAATTCTGGATGCAAGGTGATCCAATGAGACATAGTATTACGCTTTATCCCTAACTTTTGCCTGGATCGCCCTTTCGGGTTTTCAATCCAACGGGATACCCATTTTTGCCCAAGCCGCCTTTTCAGGTTTTCGACTTGCCGGGTGTACAGATTTTTTTCGTTTCATCCCTTATTTTTGCCTGAACCCTTTTGGTTTGCCGGGAAGCCCTTATTTTTGCCTAGGTGTGTCAACCTAGCGGGTCTTTAGTTCATGCGTAGTATCTTTTTACTATGTCTGCATTGGCGGGGTGAGGAAGGTCGTCGCCACCCATGGTGGTTAGAATCATAGCTCCTCCTGAGAAGATATGTTTAACCACAAATGGCCCTTCGTACGTGGGGGTCCATTTGCCCCTGGGATCACTTTGAGGAAGAATGATGCGCTTGATTACCAGATCTCCGACTTGATACTCTTGTCGTCTGACCTTCTTGTTAAATGTCCTGATTATCCGTTTTTGGTACGTTTGACCATGACAAATAGCAGTGAGTCTCTTTTCGTCAATTAGGTTTAATTGATCAAGCCGAGTCTGGATCCAGTCATCTTCGCTCAAACCTTCATCCTTCATTATCTGGAGAGAGGGTATCTGGACTTTAATAGGCAAGACTGCCTCCATGCTATAGACCAAGGAAAAGGGAGTTGCCTCTGTTAACGTCCGTGCTGAGGTACGGTACCCATGAAGAGAAAACGGCAACATTCCGTGCCAATATTTATAGTTCACTGTCATCTTCTGCACAATCTTCTTGATATTCTTATTTGCTGCTTCTACATCCCCATTCATCTTCGGTCGATAGGGAGAAGAGTTGTGGTGTTGTATCTTGAATTGCTCGAAGAGCTCAGTGATCATTTTGTTGTTAAGATTGGTACCATTGTCCGTAATGATCCTCTCAGGTACACCGTATCGACAGATCAGGTTGTGTCGAATGAACCGTGCCACGATGTTCTTGGTTACCGTAGCGTAGGAAGCTGCTTCAACCCATTTTGTGAAGTAATCAATCGCTACCAAGATGAATCGATGCTCGTTGGATGCTGTAGGTTTGATTTCACCGATCATATCAATGCCCCACATTGCAAAAGGCCAAGGTGCTGTCAAGACGTTCAGAGGAACCGGAGGAATATGCACCTTATCGGCATAGATCTGGCATTTATGACAAGTTCGAGAATGCTGATAACAGTCGGCTTCCATTGTGGACCAGAAATATCCTGCCCGAAGGATTTTCTTTGCCATGGTATGTCCACTGGAATGTGTTCCGAAGGTACCTTCATGTAGCTCTGCCATGATCCTTTCTGCTTCAGTCTTATCCACACAACGCAGTAAGGTCGAATCATGGTTTCGCTTGTAGAGAATGCCGTTGCTGAGGAAGAACTTTGCCGCAAACCTTCTCAGGAACTTCTTGTCATTAACAGATGCGCCTTCGGGGTATTCTTGAGCTTCAAGGTACCTCTTCACTTCATGATACCAGGGTTTTTCTGTTACCTCTTTGGTCTCGAGATCGCAGCAATGTGCAGGTTCATCCAACTTCCAAATGATGATCCGGGGAGCCTCGTTGTCCCATTTGACTTTGAACATAGAAGACATCGTAGCCAACGCGTCTGCTAACTAATTCTCCTCTCTTGGGAAATGTTCAAAGGTTATCTCCTCGAAGTGGGGAATCAACGTCAGCACATACTCCTTGTAAGGAATAAGGTTTGGGTGTTTCGTATCCCACTCGCCTTTGACCTGATTGATCACGAGAGCGGAATCTCCGAAGACACTCAGAAACTTGATCCTTAAGTCAATTGCATCTTGAAGACCCATGATACATGCCTCATACTCTACCATGTTGTTGGTGCAGTTGAAACATAGTCGGGCGATGAGTGGAGTATGAGTGCCTTTAGGGGATATGATCACAGCGCCGATACCATTACCCAAAGCGTTCGAGGCTCCGTCAAAGTGCATAGACCATCGGGATCCTTCCTCAGGTCCTTCATCCGGTCCAGGTACTTCACAATCAGTCACTACCATGATATCCTCGTCTGGAAATTCAAAGTTCATCGACTGGTAATCGTCCACTGCCTGATGTGCCAAATGGTCTGCCAATACACTTCCCTTGATTGCTTTTTGAGTCGTGTACTGGATGTCGTATTCTGTCAAGATCATTTTCCATCTTGCTATTCTTCCGGACAAGGCGGGATTTTCGAATATGTACTTGATTGGATCCATTTTTGAAATCAACAGAGTAGTGTGAGTCAACATATACTGTCTTAGCCGGCGAGCAGCCCATACCAAAGCGCAACAAGTTTTCTCGAGCAGTGAGTATCGGGTCTCACAGTCGGTAAACTTTTTGCTAAGGTAATAAATGGTGTGTTCTTTTCGGCCAGACTCGTTATGCTTCCCCAGCACACATCCCGTTGAGTTGTCAAGTACAGTCAAGTATAAGATTAGAGGTCTCCCTTCAACCGGTGGCATAAGAATGGGTGGTTCTTGGAGATACTCTTTGATTCTTTCGAAAGCGGCTTGACATTCATCATTCCAACGTACTACTTGATCTTTCTTCAGCAGCTTGAAGATTGGTTCACAGGTAGCAGTTAGATGCGAGATGAATCGGGAAATGTAGTTCAACCGTCCTAGAAAGCCTCTGACTTCTTTCTCTGTCTTGGGAGTTGGCATCTCTTGTATGGCTTTCACTTTGGCAGGGTCCACTTGAATGCCTTTGTCGCTTACGACGAAGCCTAGTAGTTTTCCAGATCTTACCCCAAAGGGGCACTTGTTTGGGTTCAACCTCAGCTTGTACAACTTCAGACGGTCAAACAGCTTCCGTAGATGGTCAAGGTGTTCCTCCTCAGTTTGGGACCTTGCAATCATATCGTCGACGTATACTTCTATTTCGTGATGGATCATGTCATGAAATAAAGCAACCATGGCACGTTGGTAGGTTGCCCCAGCATTTTTCAACCCAAAAGGCATGACCTTGTAGCAAAAGGTGCCCCACTGAGTAAAAAAAGTGGTCTTCTCCATGTCTTCAGGAGCCATCTTAATTTGATTATAACCGGAGAAACCGTCCATGAAAGAGAATACTTTATGCTGAGCAGTGTTGTCAACCAGAACATCGATATGAGGCAGAGGGAAATCATCCTTAGGGCTCGCCCTGTTCAAATCCCTGTAATAAACACACATTCTAACCTTCCCATCTTTCTTCGGCACTGGAACCACATTAGCAACCCACTAAGGGTAAGAAGTCACTGCTAGAAACCCGGCATCAAATTGTTTCATAACCTCAGCTTTGATTTTCTCGGACATTTCTGGACGCATGTGGCAGACCTTCTGTTTTACCGGAGGGCATTCTTCCTTGGTAGGCAGGTGATGAACCACAATGTCGGTATCCAACCCAGGAATGTCTTCGTAAGACCAGGAAAAGATTTCCACATAGTCATGCAGCATCTAAATCAAATGTTGTTTCACACTGAGCTCTAGATTGGCACCAATTTTGACTTCCTTTCTGTCTGTCTCAGTACCCAGATTTACTGTTTCCACTGGCTCTTCATGTGGCTGAATGGCCCTCTCTTCCTGGAGTAGCAGTCTTGCAAGCTCACCAGGCACTTCGCAATCATCTTCACCTTCGTCTTCGGCTAAGTTGATCGGATTTTCGAAGTCATAACTGGCAGTAGCAGAGTCGTTACCAGTGAGATCCAGAGATGGATTGGAACCTGTATAAGTGAGTGTGTGTAAATACAGCTGTTTTGCAATATATAATAAAGAAAGAAAAGGAGCGCAAGATTTTGAAATGCAACAAACGTCCAATGTTTTTATTGATGATATATGAAAATGACACACAAAAGCCCTCACAAATGAAGCCACGGTGCCCCGGGTAAGACACCGAGCCATAAAAGTTTCAAAATATTGTTTGTTATAAATTCAAAACAAAAGAGTTCATTATTGAGTGACAAAAGTAATAGGTGTGAAGTCTTTGGCAGTCCAGTTGCTTGGTCCACCGTCGGTTGTTGGGTAGATCCATCTGTCGAATTCAGATTCCTCCATGTCATCTTCAATAGCATTTACTCCCGGGTTGGTGATGAACACAGGAGATTTTCCAATCCTTGCCTTACGAACAGCCCTCTGAGCTTCTGCAGTGAAGCCCAAACCAAACTTGTCAGTCTTTGGAGTGAAATCAGGAAGTCGGCCCCAGTTTGCGCACTTACCCTTCTCAATAACAGCCCGGGCATCCTTTAAGGAAGCCATCTTCAAAGGAGGGTCTTTAATCACAGTTTCAGCTGATGCCATTGTCTGAGGAACTTCTTCAAAGTGCTGGAATGGAGTCTCAATGAATTCCCCATCCATTTCTATGTACCGGAACGAGTTGAGGTGGTTGACCATATATTCTTCCTCCCCCTGAACTGTAACAATCTTCCCTCTGACCGGGTACTTAAGCTTCTGATGTAGTGTGGAAGTCACAGCTCCAGCCTTGTGGATCCATGGACGACCCATCAAACAAGAATAGGATGGTCGGATATCCATCACATAGAAAGTAGAATCAAAAACTTGAGAGCCAACCCTGATTGGAATGTCAACTTCCCCATGTACCATCCTTTTCGAACCGTCAAAGGCCCGGACAACAATGTTACTAGGCTTGAGCTCCAAACCCTCACAATCCAACCTGTCTAGGGCCTTCTTGGGTAATACGTTCAATGAAGAACCGGTGTCTACCAACACATGGGCAAGAGTAGTGCCCCTGCATTCAATGGAGACATGCAGGGCGTCGTTATGGTTCTTTCCCTTGGCAGTCAGATCGGCGTCAGAGAAGCCCAACCCATTATCGGCAGTCAAGTTGGCCACACAATCGGTAAATTGATCAGCAGATGTTTCTTGTGGCACATGGGCTGTCTTCAGGAAGGAAATCAGGGCCTTGGCATGGGCCTCTGAACACAACAACAGTGATAGCATAGAAATCTTTGATGGGGTGTGTCCCAACTGCTCAACTACATTGAAATCACTCTTCTTAATGATCTTGAGAATCTCTTCCATCTCTTGTTGGGAAGCTTCAACGTTGGTTGTCTTTGGTGCCTCCGTCAGGGCAAGAAAATCAGTAGCAATCCCTTTGCCCCGAGCGACAGATGACTCGGCAGCAGGGGTAGAAACAGGAACTTGATCAGGAATAGAAGCAGGCACACTGGCAGGTGTGATGATAAGAGGTCTCTGAATAGATGGTGGCGCAATATCTGGTGAGAACAGCCTACCACTGTGAGTAATTTTGGCAGGCCCGGTGATGTTGCTGACACCGGTACTTGTATTGAACTCTTGTTTAACTCCAAGCACATAAACATCTGCCCCATAGTGCCAAGGGACAGCTTTGTCGGATGTATAAGGGAGAGGCCCCGGAACAATGATGATGATAGGAGCAATCTTCTGAGTGGACATGATTTTGACAGGCTTCTTTGAAGGAGCCTTAGGAGGGTTGTTGAAAATAGTAACAATAAACACTTCTTCAGCAGGGACAGCAGGAACAACAATCTTCTCGAACAAGATCTCTTTGCTACCCATCAGGTTTTGGACGCCTGGCTTCAGCAAGGGACAACCAGCAGGTGAAACAGCACATAGAAGGCAACCTTTACTACATCCCGGAAATAAACCGGCTAGCAACAGGTTCCTTTTGACAGTCAATAACAGAGTAACAATATCGTCCACGGAGGCCACATACAGGTCTTCTTCCACAACATTCACTCCATGCTGGGGCATGGGAGCAGTCACAACATTGGGACTTTCGGGCGCCTCAAACTGTATTTCCTTAGCATCAATAAGGTCCTAAACCTTATTCCTTAGAGCCCAGCAATCATCCATAGTATGCCCCGGGCTATCAGAGTGATAAGCGCAACGGGCGTTGGGGTTGTACTTTGGAGAAGTTGTGTTCACTACCTTCGGAGCTTCTTTGAGAGTTACCAGATTGGTTGACAGTAGTTGCGGCAAAATCTGAGACAGGGTCATGCTGAGCCGAGTGTACTTCCTTGTGGGTCTCTCACCCCTTGGTTGGTTATACTGCTGAGGAGCGGCAGCAGGCTTTGAAATTACCAACGCGTTGAGAGCTTGGCGGCGTTCCGGTTTAATTTATCTTCTGGGACCATAAACAGCACTGGCTTCCTTCTTGAAGGGCTTCTTTTCAGTACTCGTGGAGGCACCTTTCTGTATCTTTCCCGACTTGATACCAGCTTCTATTCTCTCACCAGTCAAGATCAGATCTATAAACCCAGCAGAAGAATTCCCAATCAGATGATTGAAGAACGGACCAGACAGGGTCCCTAAGAACATGTCCACAAGCTCACGGTCAGTCAGCGGTGGCTGCACTCTGCCAGCCAGGTCCCTCCACTTTTGCGCATACTCCTTAAATCCTAAGCCCGTCCCCAGTGACATACCCTGGAGTTGTGTACGCGTGGGAGCGAGGTCGGAATTATACTGATACTGCTTATAAAATGCAGTAGCCAAGTCCTCCCAGTTTCGAATACTGGCTCCATCCAGCTGATAGAACCACTCGAGTTGAGCTCCTGAAAGGCTATCCTGGAAGAAATGGATCCATAGGTTCTTGTCTACAGTGTAAGGTTGGATCTTCCTTACATATGATCTGAGATGCATCTTCGGGCAGGACAGCCCGTCATACCTTGCAAAGATTGGCACTTTAAACTTCGGGGGAATCACAATTCCAGCAACTAATCCCAAATCTTCGAAATCTAAGCCGGGAACTCTCGGCATCTCCATAGCTTCCAACCTGTCTTCCAAGCCTTTGTACTTATCATCGGCGGGCGGGTATTGTTGCTCTGAGTAGTCTTCGTCTTCTTTAGCCTCTCCTTCTTCAGCTTCGGATTCAGAAGGTACCGCAGCCCCATTCCTTTTACTGGTTCCCTCTTCAAATGTAGGGGGAAATTCAAGAACTCTTCTGGCTTCACCCTCAAACCTTCTTCCTATGGTAGCCACCCCGACTCTCTTCTTCTTCTTTTTCACTTGCTCTTTGTTCCCAAGCAGGGCCTTTAGATCCTCCTGACCCATTGCCAAGGTCATCAGGAGATGTTGAAACTGTGAGTTTTGAGACTGCAAATCCTTGACCGTCTGTTCGAGATCCATCTTACTGAAATAAACAGCAAAAAGATAAGGAAACCTGGTGTGGAGACCTGCTTATGCGCATGATGAATGATATGTTTGTTTATGCAATGCATTCAAGGATTTAGAAAATTCAAAATTGTTGCAAACAAAAAGAACACACGTCATATTAATAAGAAGAAATTTTGTCAGTACATAAATGCCCCATGGGCCAAATATTACAAAAAACTTCTCAAGGTAAAAAGACGTTGCGCATCCTCTTTGGTGCGATGTAGGTGTTGAGGGTCTCTTCCTCGTGGAGTCGGTGGGTAAGCTCCAAAACCTTCTTCTCACTGGCGTAGAAGCTGTCTTCAAAAGTATTATGTTCCTCCTTGAGTTGGATCCAGCTCTTCTGCATCTCCTCCCATGATGTTGGCATGTCAGGATATAAGATGGTGTAGGGAACCTCTCCTTCCTTAACGGGCTCTTTAATCACAGGGAGAACATGAGGGTAAGGCATTGTTGTACCCCAAAATTTTCCCTCCCATATTCTTCAAAGTTTTGACAAAGCATCACCTCAAATTGCTCAAGTCTACTCAAAGGCTACACAGTCAACCATCCTCCTAAGCCAGTCAAATTAGGGTTTTGGTTCTTGCAAGGAAGTTGAGGTTTTCAAGGGCTCAATCAAGACCCCTATGCTCATACACATTGTCAAGCACCTACATGCCAAGTTTCAAGGCTCACAAGGTCAAGTTGCACAGTCAAAAACCCTAATTGCTCCACAGTCAACTGCAGGGGCAAAATGGTCATTTGGCAGTCAAAAGTCAAAATTTTTGGTCAACATATTATTTTGAAGCCACAATCATAATTTGATCAAGTCTTGATCATGATTTCACAAGAATGGCTCAAAAATCATCAAGGTGTCAAAAGTTTCTATTTTTGGACAGCTGAAAAGTCAACTACAACTTGACCAAGGCATAACTTTTTCATGGTTCATCAGAAAAATCCCATCCAATGCTCATCTTGAAGGGGAGTACATTTCCTACAACTCATCTTCACATTCCAAGTCCAAGAAATGCTCTCACAAAAAGTTATCAATTTCAACATTATAGGTCATTTTCAAAAGTCAACAAAAAGGAACTTTAAGTCAAAGACCATAACTTGAGATTGGTAAATCAAAATGACATGGGACCAAAGACATTGGTTAGAGGACTTCAATACCTTTCCAAAATGTCCAAGAACATGTTCATAGCTTCAAAATTGAGCAAGATATGCATTGGAGAAGTTGGGAAATATTTGTGAAATGGCCAAAGTCAATTATCCTTGAAACTTCATTTTTGACAAAAGGGGCCCACTTTTTCCACTTGATTCAGCTTGGCCATGCCTCCCACGTGTCCCACAATTTATTTCAAGATTAAAAATTAATTTTTCCATTTTTATTTAATTTTATTTGATTTAATTCATTTTAAATCTTTAAAATTCAAATAAAAATCAAGAAAATTAATGGAGGGATATATTTTGTGTTGAATTGCTTTGATACACCATGAAGTACATTCCAAATTCGTGCAAGACCTATTATGGGCATAAAAGTTCAAATTTTAACAAGAATGGAAAGTTGTTTCAATGGAGTTCATGGCATAATCCAAAATATTATTGCAAGGCTTCAATGACCATTATGCTGATTGATACTCATTACATAACACATATGCAAGCATTCCATATGTAATTCACGAGCGAGAAAACACTCATACAGCAAAAAGCAATCTCAAACTTTCAAGGAAAAAGTGACAAACTGAAAACCCATTGGCAGCATCATTCAATCCTGCTTTTTGATCCAAATACGTTCCTTGCATCCCCAGGAACAATTTGCAACCATTAACAAGCCCAAAACCTCAAGGAATCACGCCATACCATTCATACGGTTTGCATATATTTCTCAATTTACATATCACATTCCATGCATTTTTAACACCTTTTGTTGATAGCATTATGCTCACAGGATCAATACAAAGCGTTCCACATGATTTAATTTGAGAATGGCGCCCTAGATTGAAAGTTACCATTAGCAATTTCTAGGTTTTTCAGAGCTTTAGAAATGGGCTTTTTTTATATACTGTAAAATTGGAACCCCAAACAGGCATGGTCAAACTCAGAAGCTCAAGACGGATTGAACGGACATATCGCGCCTAATTTATATCTAATGAGCGTCTAATTGCTATTTTTTACAGGCTTGCGTTTTGTGGGGGTTTAAAACCCCCGCTATGTGTTTTTATGTTTTGCAGGAACGATGAAGACGAAGGCCGTGGCAGCGTGTGAGTGGTCAGTTCAAACTGGGCGCGCGCTTTTGCTTATTTCCAGCGTATAACACATTTGTTTTATTTAATATTTCTTTTCTATTTCACTTACATACGCGCATAGTTGGTCCAGTGGTTGGAAGCGTGGTTGGTATTCACTGGGACCTGGTCTCAATTTCCAGGTCCCCTATAATTTCCATATTATTTTTTCAATTGCTTTCATGTGCAGATTCTCAAAAGAGGAACACCATAAACCTCATATCCCAGCGCTCCAAGTGTTCACCAGCACAGATATAAAGGTCCAGGAGGCTAGCACACCATACTCTGGAGTCAAGCGTGCTGCAGGAAATCATGAAAGTCAAACGTGGCTTAGATTTCAGTGGGCCTGGATTGCTTCAATAAACCTCCATTTCAGCCCACCCCACCCCCCCCCCCCCTTGGTTTTACTTCTTTTTTTATTTTGTTTTGTCATTTTCTCTTATTTTAATTATTAACCTTTTAATTATTAACACAATTAACATAACTAACATTTTCATAAAAAAATCAAAAAAATAGAACTAACATTACTTTTATTATTATTATTTTTATTTTTGTAAATAAACAATAATTGAATTAGTTTAATTAGGCAATTTCAATTTCTTTTCTTAATAACTAAAATAACTTAGAATTAAGTTAACTTTCAATTTTGTTTCTTTTTATTTTTATTCCATAAAAAAACACAAAAAATATTTTCCTTTAATAAATTAATTAATTAGATTAGGTTTATTTAATTAATTGCATTTTTATTCCAAAAAGCCAAAAAAATCAATTTCCTTTCTTAAAAGGGTCAACACCCTTAGAACTTTCCGATTTAATTTTTATTCGCGCACAGTTTATTATTATGTAATTGCTTCCAAGACATGTAATAGTTAATTAGGTTTACTGTTTTATTTACTTTCCGTACTTATTTACTAAAAAAATGGGTCTTTGTATTTTTGGCGATGTATAGACCCGCGCCTTGTAATAGCGTAGGATTTATGTTTTTGCAATTTACTTTCTGCACCCCTTAACTGTTAAATGCATGCAAGAATGTATGGTAAATAAAAATAACTCGTAGCTCACTAAAAAAGACAAACACTAACTGAATACAACACACAAAGCACACACCACTTCTAGGGTACGCCTCACTCGTTGCCTTCGAAACGTGGTCATCAAGTATAGGACGTTTTAGAGGTCACCCTTAGTCCAAAGATCCAGTTGCCTCGAAACAGTTGCCTCGAAACGGTTGCCTCAGATTAAAAAGGATCTAGGACATTAGGGTTACTTCTAAGGTGTCCTAACTGTTGCTTCAGTGACCACACTGTCCCTACAATCGAATTGACCCGAACACCTCCAACGGTGGTGCTACCCACCTCTCAATGGTGGGATGGCACTACCTAAAGGACACTCACACAGCCTAATTCCTTAGGGTAGGTAGATGACTCATGGGTACTTTCTCTCTTCAAAAACAAATCAAAAATCTTTTCACACAGACACTTTCAAAATCTTTCAAAACAAATTTTTCAAACACTCTTGAGGACAGATACAAGAGTTATTCAGAAATCTTTCAAAGAAACTTTTTCAAACCCACTCACATTTTGAAAAGCAAACATTTTGAAAACATAAGAGCAAGCACCTAAGAGCCCGTGGATAACCACGGATAGAAAGGGTGGTAACACCTTCCCTTTCTATAAATCTACCTCCCGAACCGAGAAAAATTCTCATGAGGAATTTTGCTGTGCTTTTGTCCTTTCCATATTGGAGAAAATAAAAGACGGTGGCGACTCTTGCTTACCGCGACATTTCGCGAACCAGCTTAAAAAACAATCAGTTCTATTCCCACCGATCATAGAACTGGCGACTCTGCTGGGGATAACTTTAAAGTGAGGTGTACCTTAGGATAGATCATACTTATGTTTTCAATTGCCTGATTTGTATGCTTTAATATTATTGGGCCTGTCTTGGGAGTTCTATAGATCCTAACCCGGATCTGGGGGATACCTTCTTAGAAAGTAGCAACAAGACTGTGAGGGAACTGTGTGGGGTATACCGACATGGTTGAAGCAGTCTGCTACGTTGATGTGGCACTTTGGTGAGTACCGGTAACCCTTGAGTCAAGTCAAGGAGAGTACGGGGCCGCTGCTTGGTGTCGTGAAGCATCAACTGACCTTAGGAACCTTAATTGAACCATCCTGGCCTCTTTAGGGGTAGTGAGATAACTGGCTTTGGTGCAGTCCGAAGTTGGTTGATACTCGATACTACACTCATTGAGGGTTGTTTTCTTGGAATATTTTGATCGCCAGTTCAGTGGCTAAATCGAAACGATGAACACAGAAAACAATCCAATGATATTGAGATCCTTAGAACCCGGTTACTTTTGATAGGACAGGTTTTGAGCCCACCAACTTCAAGAGGGTAATACCTAGACCCCATGCTGGCCTAAACTCTAAGGGTTGTCTTGTGTGATTTGTGTGCCTTACCATGTTTGCTTTTTGTGGATACTTGTGGTTGTTTTATCATAGCATCATAACATCATACAACATCATATGCATTGACTAACCACTTCAGGGGTTCGAATCTTCATCTTTGTTCTTGTTTTGTAGGACATGGAAACTATCCGCAGAAAGACAATTCAGGTCAACCTTGTAAGGGTCCCTCCTCAGCTTAAGGAACTTACATCCAGGATTCCTGAGAACTCTTCATTCAGTGAAAGGCATGGTAGACTCATCAGCTTGGTCAATACCAACATTGAAGAGGATATGGTGAAAGTGTTATTCCAGTTCTTTGACCCTCTGCACCACTATTTTACTTTCCCGGATTATCAGTTGGTGCCTACATTGGAAGAGTTCTCCCAGCTTCTGAAGATCCCTATCCTTAGTTAACTACCCTATAACGGTACGGAAAGGGAACCCAAGCTTGAAGAGGTTGCTAAAGCATTATGCCTACAACCATCTGACATCAAGGGACATTGGGAAACCAGAAGTGGTATCAAAGGGTTCTTGGCAAAGTTTCTGTTTGAGAAGGCCCAAGAGTGTTGGAATTCCCTTGACCTACAAGCCTTTGAAGAAGTTGTAGCACTCCTCGTCTATGGGTTGGTGTTGTTCCCTAATCCAGATCAGCTTATAGATATCCATGCTGTCAAGATCTTTATGTCCAGGAATCCTATACCTACGTTGCTTGGGGACATCCTTCACTCATGTTACACTCGAACCATGAGAAAGAGAGGTGTTCTCATGTGCTGCACTCCTCTCCTGGCAAGGTGGTTTATTTCGCACCTTCCGCAATCAGTTTTGAAGAATGAGCAGGGTTTGAGATGGTCACAACGATTAATGACTCTTACGCATGATGATATACATTGGTGTTCTCGGTCCAGAGAAGATGTCACTATCATTGATCGTTGCGGGGAGTTTCCTAATGTTCCTTTACTTCGAATCAGAGGAGGTATTACTTACAACCCATGCTTGGCTTTGAGACAGTTTGGATATGCTCGGAGGGATGGCCCTCAGGACATGTTGCTTCCTGACATAGTTTTTGACTTCGACAACGATGCACAAGGACTTCGCCAGAGGTTTATCAGAGCTTGGAGGATGCCCAACAGGGTAGACAGCAAGACACTGGGGCACAAGAACTCCATACCTCTGGAGCCTTATCTCAAGTGGGTACGAGCCCGCTCCCAGAAGCTAGTGATGCCATATCCTCATGTTCTCCCTGTGATCAAAGAGCCCATGTTGGAAGGAGAGGTCTCATACACCATTCAACATCCTGACATGCCTACATCCTGGGAAGAAATGCAGAAGAGCTGGATCCAGCTCAAGGAAGAACGAAATTCTCTTGAATCCAGTCTACATGCCAGTGAGAAGAAGGTCTTGGAGCTCACGCGTCTACTGCACGAGGAAAAGACTCTCAACACTTACATTGCTCCAAAGAGGATGCGCAGTGTCTTTTGGGATTAATTATTTTGTAATGTTTTGCCCATGAGGCCTTGATGTACTGAATAATTCATTTCCTAATAAAAAGTGTGTTCTTTTTTTGGCTACAACGAATTTGAACTTTCGAACCCTTGAATGCATTGCATAAATAGCATATCATGCATCATGTGCATAACAGGTACCCCTTTTTCTACAGGTTGCTTAATCTTCTTCGCTGTTTATTTCAGCACTCAAGCATCATGAATCCTGAACTCACTACCGAGCAAGCTATCAAGGCCCTCCAGGCCCAGAACGCCCAATTTCAGGAGATGGTCATGAACTTGGCCCAAGGACAACAAGAGCTGAAGGCTTTGCTCCTAAAGAAGAATAAGAAGAAGAAGAGGACTATGATGTTCAACACTGGGCGCAGACTCGGGAACACACTGCAAAATGAAGCTGAGAGGACTACTCCGTCTGTGGGGGAAGGCAGTCACCAAGGGAGAGAGGTCCCTAGTCCTGTGGTCTCCGACACTGAGACAGACTTCAATGATGAACAGTACCCTCCTGCTGAGGACCGGTACAAACAGTTGGAGGACAGGTTAAATGCTATGGAGATTCAACGTGTGCCTGGGTTGGATTTCGGAGACTTGGGGTTATCTTCTAGGGTGGTGATCCCACACAAGTTTAAGGCGCCTGCCTTTGTGAAGTATGACGGGGCTTCCTGTCCTAAGATGCACCTCCGTTCTTATGTAAGGAAGATCCAGCCTTACACAGCAGACAAGAACTTATGGATCCACTTCTTCCAGGAGAGTCTTTCAGGGACTCATCTCGAATGGTTCTATCAGCTGGATGGAACCAACATTCGTAACTGGGAGGATTTGGCCACTGCTTTTTACAAGCAGTATCAATATAATTCCGACCTCGCTCCCACGCGTACCCAACTCCAGGGTATGTCACTGGGAACGGGTGAAGGTTTTAAGGAGTACGCACAGAAATGGAGAGACCTGGCTGGCAGGGTGCAGCCACCATTGACGGATCGTGAGCTAGTGGACATGTTCTTGGGGACCCTATCTGGTCCATTCTTCAATCATCTCATTGGTAATTCCTCTGCTGGGTTTACAGACCTGATCCTGACTGGTGAAAGGATCGAAGCTGGTATAAAATCATGGAAGATACAGAAAGGTGCATCCTCAAATGCTGAAAAGAAGCCCTTCAAGAAGGAGGCCAATGTTGTGTATAGTCCCAGGAGACCGAACAAACCAGAATGCCGCCAAGATGTCAACGCAGTGGTTATTTCTAAGCCTGCTACTGCTCCACAACAATACAACCAGCCCAGAGCTGAGAGGCCCAAAAGGCAATATACTAGGCTCAGCATGACTCTCTCTCAGATCCTGCCGCAACTGCTGTCAACTAGCCTGGTAACTATCAAGGAAGCTCCGAAGATGGTAAACACAGCATCTCCGAAATACAACCCCAACGCCCGTTGCGCTTATCACTCTGATAGCCCAGGGCATAACACAGATGATTGTTGGGCTCTGAGGAATAAGGTTCAAGACCTTATTGATGCTAAAGAGGTTCAGTTTGAGGCACTCGAGAAGCCTAATGTGGTGACTGCTCCCATGCCTAACCATGGAGTAAATGTTATTGGGGATGAAGACGAAGTGGAAGAATCCGAGTTTGACAGCTGGATCTACTCAACGACCAATGGTGGACCTAACAACTGGACTGCCAAAGACTTTACACCTATTACTTTTGTCACCCAGTAATGAACTTCTTTGTTTTGGATTTGTAATAAACAATAATTCTAAACTTTATGGCCCGGTGTCTTACCCGGGGCACCGTGGTTTCATTTGTGAGGGCCTATTACTTGTCATTTCCATATATCATGAATAAAAACATTGGACGTTTTTCGCATTTCAAATCTTGTGCTCCCTTTCTTTCTTTCTTTATATATTGCAAAACAGCTATATTTACACACACTCACTCATACAGGTTTCAAGCCACTCTGGATCTCACTGGTAACGACTCTGCTACTGTCAGTTATGACTTCGAAAATCCGATCAACTTAGCCGAAGACGAAGGTGAAGATGATTGCGAAGTGCCTGGTGAGCTTGCAAGACTGTTACTCCAGGAAGAGAGGGCCATTCAGCCACATGAAGAGCCAGTGGAAACGGTAAATCTGGGTACTGAGACAGACAGAAGGGAAGTTAAGATTGGTGCCAATCTAGAGCTCAGCGTGAAACAACGGTTGATTCGGATGTTGCATGATTATGTGGAGATCTTCGCCTGGTCTTACGAAGACATGCTTGGGTTGGATACCGACATTGTGGTCCATCACTTGCCTACCAAGGAAGACTGCCCTCCGGTTAAACAAAAGGTCCGCCGTATGCGTCCAGAGATATCCGAGAAGATCAAAGCTGAGGTTATGAAACAATTTGATGCCGGGTTTCTAGCATTGACTTCTTACCCTCAGTGGGTTGCCAACGTGGTTCCAGTGCCGAAAAAAGATGGTAAGGTCCAAATGTGTGTTGACTACAGGGATTTGAACAGGGCGAGCCCTAAGGATGACTTCCCTCTGCCTCACATCGAAGTTCTGGTTGACAATACTGCTCAGCACAAGGTGTTCTCCTTCATGGACGGCTTTTCAGGTTATAATCAAATCAAAATGGCTCCTAAAGATATGGAAAAGACCACCTTTGTTACTCAGTGGGGCACCTTCTGCTACAAGGTCATGCCTTTTGGACTGAAAAATGTTGGGGCAACCTACCAACGTGCCATGGTTGCTTTGTTTCATGACATGATCCATCATGAGATCGAAGTGTACATCGATGATATGATTGCAAGGTCCCAAACTGAGGAGGAACACCTTGACCATCTACAGAAGTTGTTTGACCGTCTGAAGTTGTACAAGCTGAGGTTGAATCCGAACAAGTGCACCTTTGGGGTGAGATCTGGAAAATTGCTAGGCTTTGTCGTAAGCGACAAAGGTATTCAAGTGGACCCTGCCAAGGTTAAAGCCATACAAGAGATGCCAGTTCCCAAGACAGAGAAAGAAGTCAGAGGCTTTCTAGGACGTCTGAATTATATTGCCCGATTCATCTCACATCTAACTGCTACCTGTGAACCAATCATCAAGCTGCTGAAGAAAGATCAGGTAGTACGTTGGAATGATGAATGTCAGGCCGCTTTCGACAGAATCAAAGAGTATCTCCAAGAACCACCCATTCTTATGCCACCGGTTGAAGGGAGACCTCTAATACTATACCTGACAGTACTCGACAACTCAATGGGGTGTGTGCTGGGGTAGCATGATGAGTCTGGCCGAAAAGAGCACGCCATTTATTACCTTAGCAAAAAGTTTACCGACTGTGAGACCCGATACTCACTGCTCGAGAAAACTTGTTGCGCTTTGGTATGGGCTGCTCGCCGGCTGAGACAATATATGCTGACTCACACTACTCTGTTGATTTCAAAAATGGATCCAATAAAGTACATATTCGAAAAGCCTGCTCTGTCTGGAAGAATAACAAGATGGCAAATGATCTTGACAGAATACGACATCCAGTACACGACTCAGAGGGCAATCAAGGGAAGTGTATTGGCAGACCATTTGGCACACTAGGCAGTGGATGACTACCAGTCAATGAACTTTGAGTTTCCAGACGAGAACATCATGGTAGTGACTGATTGTGAAGTACCTGGACCGGATGAAGGACTCGAGGAAGGATCCCGATGGTCTATGCACTTTGACGGAGCCTCCAACGCTTTGGGTAACGGTATCGACACCGTGATCATATCCCCTCAAGGCACTCATACTCCACTTACTGCCCGACTATGTTTCAACTGCACCAACAACATGGCGGAGTATGAGGCATGCATCATGGGACTTCAAGCTGCAATTGACTTAAGGATCAAGTTTCTGAGTGTCTTCGGAGATTCCGCTCTCGTGATCAATCAGATCAAAGGCGAGTGGGATACGAAACACCCAAACCTTATTCCTTACAAAGAGTTAATGTTGACATTGATCCCCCATTTCACAGAGATAACTTTTGAACACTTCCCAAGAGAGGAGAATCAGCTGGCAGACGCGTTGGCTACGATGTCTTCCATGTTCAAAGTCAAATGGGACAACGAGGCTCCCCGGATCATTATCTGGAAACTGGATGAACCCGCATATTATTGTGATCTTGAGGCTGAAGAGGTAACTGAGAAACCTTGGTATCATGAAGTGAAAAGGTACTTGGAAGCTCAAGAATACCCCGAGGGTGCATCTGTCAACGACAAAAAGTTTCTGAGAAGGTTCGCAACGAAGTTCTTCCTTAGCAATGGCATTCTCTACAAGCGAAACCATGATTCAACCTTACTACGTTGTGTGGATAAGACTGAAGCAGAAAGAATCATGGCAGAACTGCATGAAGGTACCTTCGGAACACATTCCAGTGGACACGCCATGGCAAAGAAAATTCTTCGGGCAGGATATTTCTGGTCCACAATGGAAGCCGACTGCTACCAACATTCTCGGACATGTCATAAGTGCCAGATTTATGCAGATAAGGTGCACGTTCCTCCAGTTCCTCTGAATGTCTTGACTGCACCTTGGCCTTTTGCAATGTGGGGCATTGATATGATCAGCGAGATTAAACCTACAGCGTCTAACGGGCATCGCTTCATCCTGGTAGCGATTGATTACTTTACAAAGTGGGTTGAAGTAGCTTCCTACGCTACGGTAACCAAGAACGTCGTGGCATAGTTCATTCGGCATAACCTGATCTGTCGATACGGTGTCCCGGAAAGGATCATTACGGACAATGGTACCAATCTTAATAACAAGATGATCACTGAGCTCTGCGAGCAATTCAAGATACAGCACCACAACTCTTCTCCTTACCGGCCGAAGATGAATGGGGTTGTAGAAGCAGCTAATAAGAATATCAAAAAGATTGTGCAGAAGATGACAGTGACCTATAAAGATTGGCACGAGATGTTACCGTTTGCTCTTCATGGGTACCGTACCTCAGCAAGAACGTCAACCGGGGCAACTCCCTTTTCCTTGGTCTACGGCATGGAGGCAGTCTTGCCGATTGAAGTCCAGATACCCTCCCTCCGGATAATGAAGGATGCAGGTCTGAGCGAAGATGACTAGATCCAGACTCAACTTGATCAATTAAATCTAATTGACGAAAAGAGACTCACTGCTATTTGTCATGGTCAAACGTATCAAAAACGGATGATCAGGGCATTTAACAAGAAGGTCGGACGCCAAGAGTATCAAGACGGAGACCTGGTAATCAATCGCATCATCCTTCCTCAAAGTGATCCCAGGGGCAAATGGACCCCTACGTACGAAGGGCCATTTGTGGTTAAACATGTCTTCTCAGGAGGAGCCATGATTCTAACCACCATGGATGGTGACGTCCTTCCTCACCCAGCCAATGCAGACATAGTAAAAAGATACTACGCATGACAAAAGACCCGCTAGGTTGACACACCTAGGCAAAAATTAGGGCTTCCCGACGAACCAAAAGGGTTCGGGCAAAAATAAGGGATGAAATGAAAAAATCTGTACACCCGGCAATTCGAAAACCTGAAAAGGCGGATTGGGAAAAAATGGGTATCCTGGTGGACTGAAAACCCGAAAGGGCGGTCCAGGAAAAAGTTAGGGATAAGCGTAATACTATGTCTCATTGGATCACCTTGCATCCAGAATCTGGTATCAACTATCAGGTTCAGACGGCATCGATCAATCAGCTTCATCTTCAACTACGCAGCAAAGTGATGAGACGCTTGAAGACATGAAGGCGATAGCAGAGTTGGAACCCAGTGGGACTTTTTCACATAGCTGTTTTGTTTTCCTTTTCAAAATTGTATAAACTCTGTTGTTCGGAGGCGTTCTCTTACTAGGACGTCAGCCTCTTGTACATAAACGCCTATTTACAGGCAAATTCAAAAATCAATACAAATTCACTTTTCAGACCAATTGCCAATTGTTTTTCCTTTTTCTGTTTTGTTTTGTAAAGAAAGTCCAAGGTTCGATTGTGATATATGCATTTGACACTAATTGCTAATTCATAAATACTTGCATACGAAACAAAGGATTAATTACAGGTGACATCAGAAACAGGGGCAATATTGAATTGTCTAAGCGATCTAGTTGCTCTGTCCACCAAGGTACCAAGGTAAGTTCAGCTGAAGAACGTAACCAAGATACCTTCACTCCCCGCCGAGTAAGACAAGATTCAACAATTCTCTCCCAAGCAGTTGGTCTCCCGTCAGCCCTGAAAAGGCACAGTATCCATAGCAAGTCAGCCATACTCTCCCCAAGCAGAGTTAGTCTACTGTCAGCCTTAAGGAAGAAGGGTATCCCCAGAAATCTCAATATTCCCCAGTGGAGTATACAAATGTTCCTAAACAAGCATCCCCGACAGTCTTATTCTAAGATTGTTCCTCGGCGGAATACAGACACTTCAGTGGAGCCACTTCCCCAGTCCAATCTGAAAAGTCTCCCCAGGAGAGTTCAATCAATCTCCCCAACAGATTCAGGAAGCTTATCCCCAGTAGATTCTGGAAGCTTATCACCTGCAGAGTACGAACGCTCCCCCGGATTTATTCAAAGGTTATTTCCCCACCAGGATATAACTGGGTTATCCTCATCCAATTGCCACTGAGAGATCGTCCCCGGCGAAGTCTTCCTATCCCCAGCGAAGTTCATCAAATCTTCCAAAAAAGCTCAACAATGGTATCCCCAGTGGAGTTATCATTCAAACCTCAGCGAAGTATGTCCTCCCCACAGAGTTCACTCCCCGCAGAGTAATCTATCCGCCAAGTTTATTCCCCATCAGAGTCATCTTCTCCTACCGGTATTCTTGCAACCATCATCCCCAGCGGAAACAAAAAGCTCTACTCTTCAACATCAGCCCAGGATTTGACTTCCCGGCACCCGTCAAGGATTTACTTTCCTAGATAAGAATACATTCATAAACATCACATCTTCATACATTATAGCATGCACATACGCGTCATGAACATGCAATCCCATTTCTTTTGAGAACGTCATGCATTTCATACATCATGACATTGCATACAACTAACGTTTTGTCTTTTCAGGACAAAGGTCCATACAAAGATGATTACTATCAACTGTCGTAATTCCAGATCTGATTCCTGTATCTTGCCAGGGTGTATCTGTTGACGACTAATTCCAGACTCGATTCCTGTATCCTGCCAGGGCACATCTGAAGAGTTTGAAGATCTGATTCCTGTATCCTGCCAGGGTGTATCTGTTGACGACTATTTTCAGATTCTACTCCGGTATCTTGCCAGGGCACGTCTGAAGAGTTTGAAGATCCAATTCCTATATCCTGCCAGGGTGTATCTGTTGACGACTATTTTCCGGACTCGATTCCTGTATCTTGCCAGGGCACGTCTGAAGAGTTTGAAGATCCGATTCCTGTATCTTGCCAGGGTGTATCTGTTGACGACTATTTTCTGGACTCGATTCCTGTATCCTGCCAGGGCACGTCTGAAGAGTTTGAAGATCCGATTCCTGTATCCTGTCAGGGTGTATCTGTTGACGACTATTTTTTGGACTCGATTCCTGTATCCTGCCAGGGCACGTCTGAAGAGTTTGAAGATCTGATTCCTGTATCCTGCCAGGGTGTATCTGTTGACGACTATTTTTTGGACTCGATTCCTGTATCCTGTCAGGGCACGTCTGAAGAGTTTGAAGATCTGATTCCTGTATCCTGCCAGGGTGTATCTGTTGACGACTATTTTCCGGACTCGATTCCTGTATCCTGCCAGGGCACATTTGAAGAGTTTGAAGATCCGATTCCTGTATCCTGCCAGGGTGTATCTGTTGACGACTATTTTCCAGACTCGATTCCTGTATCCTTCCAGGGCACGTCTGAAGAGTTTGAAGATCCGATTCCTGTATCCAGCCAGGGCTTATCTGTTGACGACTATTTCCAGATTCGATTCATGTATCCTGCCAGGGCACGTCTGAAGAGTTTGAAGATCTGATTCCTGTATCTTGCCAGGGTGTATCTGTTGACGACTATTTCCGGACTCGATTCCTGTATCCCTCCAGGGCACGTCTGAAGAGTTTAAAGATCTGATTCCTGTATCTAGCCAGGGCGTACCTGTTGATGACTATTTCCGGACTCGATTCCCGTATCTTGCCAGGGCACGTCTAAAGAGTTTGAAGATCCGATTCCTGTATCCTGCCAGGGTGTATCTGTTGACGACTATTTTCCGGACTCAATTCCTGTATCCTGCCAGGGCACGTCTGAAGAGTTTGAAGATCCGATTCCTGTATCCTGCCAGGGCGTATCTGTTGACGACTATTTTCCGGACTCGATTCCTGTATCCTGCCAGGGCACGTCTGAAGAGTTTGAAGATCCGATTCCTGTATCCTGCCAGGGTGTATCTGTTGACGACTATTTTTCAGACTCGATTCCTGTATCCTGCCAGGGCACGTCTGAAGAGTTTGAAGATCCGATTCCTGTATCCTGCTAGGGTGTATCTGTTGACAACTATTTTCCGGACTCGATTCCTGTATCCTGCCAGGGCACGTCTGAAGAGTTTGAAGATCCGATTCCTGTATCCTGCCAGGGTGTATCTGTTGACGACTATTTTCCGGACTCGATTCCTGTATCCTGCCAGGGCACGTCTGAAGAGTTTGAAGATCCGATTCATGTATCCTGCCAAGGTGTATCTGTTGACGACTATTTTCCGGACTCGATTCCTGTATCCTGCCAGGGCACGTCTGAAGAGTTTGAAGATCCGATTCCTGTATCCAGCCAGGGCGTATCTGTTGACGACTATTTCCGGACGCGATTCCTGTATCTTTCCAGGGCACGTCTGAAGAGTTTGAAGATCTGATTCCTGTATCCTGCCAGGGTGTATCTGTTGACGACTATTTTCCGGACTCAATTCCTGTATCCTGTTAGGGCACGTCTGAAGAGTTTGAAGATCCGATTCCTGTATCCTGCCAGGGTGTATCTGTTGACGACTATTTTCCGGACTCGATTCCTATATCCTTCCAGGGCACGTCTGAAGAGTTTGAAGATCCGATTCCGGTATCCTTCCAGGGTGTATCTGTTGACGACTATTTTCCGGACTCGATTCCTGTATCCAGCCAGGGCACGTCTGTAAGCAACCTTTTGAAGTTCCAGATTCGACACCTGTATCTAGCCAGGGCATATCTGTGAACGACTGAGTGAAGATCAACACCTGTAATAGGCCAGGTAATTTTCTTTCTTTCTCAGGTACGCAAGTTCTCGCTAAGGAATCTCTTACGCGATCGACACCTAGATGGCATCTATAAGCCCATCCACTTACCAACAGTTCCAAATGGCATCTATAAGCCCATTCCCGACAAGGTTCTTTCACATCTCCAGATGGCATCTATAAGCCTATCCTCCTATCCATCATCTCTCCAAATGTAATCTGTAAGCCCATTCCCGCTATCACACTGCTGATACCCAACTATGTGAGTGCAAATTTCTGGGCACTCTAGTGTTCAATCATCTTCCACCCTCGGATCATGAAAGGCACACAAGCCAACCTACATCCTCACGTCTAAGAAGATTGAACAGGGGCAACTGTTGTACCCCAAAATTTTCCCTCCCATATTCTTCAATGTTTTGACAAAGCATCACCTCAAATTGCTCAAGTCTACTCAAAGGCTACACAGTCAACCATCCTCCTAAGCCAGTCAAATTAGGGTTTTGGTTCTTGCAAGGAAGTTGAGGTTTTCAAGGTCTCAATCAAGTCCCCTATATTCATACACATTGTCAAGCACCTACATGCCAAGTTTCAAGGCTCACAAGGTCAAGTTGTACAGTCAAAAACCCTAATTGCTCCACAGTCAACTGTAGGGGCAAAATGGTCATTTGGCAGTCAAAAGTCAAAATTTTTGGTCAACATCTTATTTTGAAGCCACAATCATCATTTGATGAAGTCTTGATCATGATTTCACAAGAATGGCTCAAAAATCATCAAGGTGTCAAAAGTTTCTATTTTTGGACAGTTGAAAAGTCAACTGCAACTTGACCAAGGCATAACTTTTTCATGGTTCATCAGAAAAATCCCATCCAATGCTCATCTTGAAGGGGAGGACATTTCCTACAACTCATCTTCACATTCCAAGTCCAAGAAATGCTCTCACAAAAAGTTATCAATTTCAACATTATAGGTCATTTTCAAAAGTCAACAAAAAGGCACTTTAAGTCAAAGACCATAACTTGAGATTGGTAAATCAAAATGACATGGGACCAAAGACATTGGTTAGAGGACTTCAAGACCTTTCCAAAATGTCTAAGAACATGTTCATATCTTCAAAATTGAGCAAGCTATGCATTGGAGAAGTTGGGAAATTTTTGTGAAATGGCCAAAGTCAATTATCCTTGAAACTTCATTTTTGACAAAAGGGGCCCACTTTTTCCACTTGATTCAGCTTGGCCATGCCTCCCACGTGTCCCACAATTTATTTCAAGATTAAAAATTAATTTTTCCATTTTTATTTAATTTTATTTGATTTAATTCATTTTAAATCTTTAAAATTCAAATAAAAATCAAGAAAATTAATGGAGGGATATATTTTGTGTTGAATTGCTTTGATACACCATGAAGTACATTCCAAATTCGTGCAAGACCTATTATGGGCATAAGTTTTCAAATTTTCACAAGAATGGAAAGTTGTTTCAATGGAGTTCATGGCATAATCCAAAACATTATTGCAAGGCTTCAATGACCATTATGCTGATTGATACTCATTACATAACACATATGCAAGCATTCCATATGTAATTCATGAGCGAGAAAACACTCATACAGCAAAAAGCAATCTCAAACTTTTAAGGAAAAAGTGACAAACTGAAAACCCATTGGCAGCATCATTCAATCCTGCTTTTTGATCCAAATACGTTCCTTGCATCCCCAGGAACAATTTGCAACCATTAACAAGCCCAAAACCTCAAGGAATCACGACATACCACTCATACGGTCTGCATATATTTCTCAATTTAGATATCACATTCCATGCATTTTTAACACCATTTGTTGATAGCATTATGCTCACAGGATCAATACAAAGCGTTCCACATGATTTAATTTGAGAAAGGCGCCCTAGATTGAAAGTTACCATTAGCAATTTCTAGGTTTTTCAGAGCTTTAGAATTGGGCTTTTTTTATATACTGTAAAATTGGAACCCCAAACAGGCATGGTCAAACTCAGAAGCTCAAGACGGATTGAACGGACATATCGCGCCTAATTTATATCTAATGAGCGTCTAATCGCTATTTTTTACAGGCTTGTGTTTTCTGGGGGTTTAAAACCCCCGCCATGTGTTTTTATGTTTTGAAGGAACGATGAAGACGAAGGCCGTGGCAGCGTGTGAGTGGTCAGTTCAAACTGGGCGCGCGCTTTTGCTTATTTCCAGCGTATAACGCATTTGTTTTATTTAATATTTCTTTTCTATTTCACTTACAAACACGCATAGTTGGTCCAGTGGTTGGAAGCGTGGTTGGTATTCACTGGGACCTGGGTTCGATTCCCAGGTCCCCTATAATTTCCATATTATTTTTTCAATTGCTTTCATGTGCAGATTCTCAAAAGAGGAACACCATAAACCTCATATCCCAGCGCTCCAAGTGTTCACCAGCACAGATCTAAAGATCCAGGAGGCTAGCACACCATACTCTGGAGTCAAGCGTGCTGCAGGCAATCATGAAAGTCAAACGTGGCTTAGATTTCAGTGGGCCTGGATTGCTTCAATAAACCTCCATTTCAGCCCACACCCCCCCTTGGTTTTACTTCTTTTTTTATTTTGTTTTGTCATTTTCTCTTATTTTAATTATTAACCTTTTAATTATTAACACAATTAACATAACTAACATTTTCATAAAAAATCAAAAAAATAG
This sequence comes from Vicia faba, assembly GCA_948472305.1. NCBI lineage: Eukaryota > Viridiplantae > Streptophyta > Magnoliopsida > Fabales > Fabaceae > Vicia > Vicia faba. Next base: position 122,303 of record CATIWC010001393.1, on the reverse strand, counting down.
AACTAACATTACTTTTATTATTATTATTTTTATTTTTGTAAATAAACAATAATTGAATTAGTTTAATTAGGCAATTTCAATTTCTTTTCTTAATAACTAAAATAACTTAGAATTAAGTTAACTTTCAATTTTGTTTCTTTTTATTTTTATTCCATAAAAAAACACAAAAAATATTTTCCTTTAATAAATTAATTAATTAGATTAGGTTTATTTAATTAATTGCATTTTTATTCCAAAAAGCCAAAAAAATCAATTTCCTTTCTTAAAAGGGTCAACACCCTTAGAACTTTCCGATTTAATTTTTATTCGCGCACAGTTTATTATTATGTAATTGCTTCCAAGACATGTAATAGTTAATTAGGTTTACTGTTTTATTTACTTTCCGTACTTATTTACTAAAAAAATGGGTCTTTGTATTTTTGGCGATGTATAGACCTGCGCCTTGTAATAGCGTAGGATTTATGTTTTTGCAATTTACTTTCTGCACCCCTTAACTATTAAATGCATGCAAGAATGTATGGTAAATGAAAATAACTCGTAGCTCACTAAAAAAGACAAACACTAACTGAATACAACACACAAAGCACACACCACTTCTAGGGTACGCCTCACTCGTTGCCTTCGAAACGTGGTCATCAAGTATAGGACGTTTTAGAGGTCACCCTTAGTCCAAAGATCCAGTTGCCTCGAAACAGTTGCCTCGAAACAGTTGCCTCGAAACGGTTGCCTCGGATTAAAAAGGATCTAGGACATTAGGGTTACTTCTAAGGTGTCCTAACTATTGCTTCGGTGACCACACTGTCCCTACAATCGAATTGATCCGAACACCTCCAACGGTGGTGCTACCCACCTCTCAATGGTGGGATGGAACTACCTAAAGGACACTCACACAGCCTAATTCCTTAGGGTAGGTAGATGACTCATGGGTACTTGCTCTCTTCAAAAACAAATCAAAAATCTTTTCACACAGACACTTTCAAAATCTTTCAAAACAAATTTTTCAAACACTCTTGAGGACAGATACAAGAGTTATTCAGAAATCTTTCAAAGAAACTTTTTCAAACCCACTCACATTTTGAAAAGCAAACATTTTGAAAACATAAGAGCAAGTACCTAAGAGCCCGTGGATAACCACGGATAGAAAGGGTGCTAACACCTTCCCTTTCTATAAATCTACCTCCCGAACCGAGAAACATTCTCATAAGGAATTTTGTTGTGCTTTTGTCCTTTCCATATTGGAGAAAATAAAAGACGGTGGCGACTCTTGCTTACCGCGACATTTCGCGAACCAGCTTAAAAAACAGTCAGTTCTATTCCCACCCATCACAGGCATCATTAGACTCTGGGCTCAGGTTCGTACCCACTTGAGATAAGGCTCAAGAGGGATAGAGTTCTTGTGCCCCAGTGTCTTGCTGTCTACCTTGTTAGGCATCCTCCAAGCTCTGATGAATCTTTGGCGAAGTCCTTGCGCATCGTTGTCGAAGTTAAAAACTAGGTCAGGAATCATTATGTCATGAGGGCCATCCCTCCGTGCATATCCAAATTGTCTCAAAGCTAGACAAGGGTTGTAGGTAATGCCTCCTCTAATGCCAAGTAATGGAACATTAGGGAACTCTCCACAACGATCGACGATGATGACATTTTCTCTGGACCGAGAACACCAATGTACATCAGAGTGAGTAAGGGTCATCAACCGTTGTGACCACCTTAAGCCTTGATCATTCTTCAAGACAAATTGTGGAAGGTGCGAAATAAACCACCTTGTAAGGAGAGGAGTACAGCACATGAGAACACCCCTCTTTCTCATTGTTCGTGTGTAAAATGAGTGAAGGATGTCCCCAAGCAATATTGGTATTGGATTTCTGGATAAGAAGATCTTGACGGTGTTGACATCTATAAGATGGTCAGAATTTGGGAACAGGACCAACCCATAAATGAGGAGTGCCACAATTTCTTCAAAGGCTTGTAGATCCAATGAATTCCAACACTCTTGTGCCTTCTCAAACTAGAATTTTGCCAAGAAGCCTTTGACACCGCTTCTAGTTTCCCAATGCCCCTTGATGTCAGATGGTTTCAAGTGTAGTGCTTGAGCAACATCTTCAGGCTTTGGTTCTTTTTCCGTACCGTTGTAGGGTAGTTGATTAAGAATAGGAATTCTCAGGAGTTGAGAAAATTCCTCCAAAGTGGGCACCAATTGGTAATCGGGGAAAGTGAAACAGTGGTGAAGGGTGTCAAAGAACTGGAATAACACCTTTACCATGTCCTCTTCAATGCTGGTGTTGACTAGGCTGAGCAGTCTACCATGTCTTTCACTGAAGGGAGAGCTTTCTGGAATTCTGGATGTGAGCTCCTTGAGTTGGGGAGGGATTCTCACAAGGTTGACTTGGATAGTTTTCCTACGAAGAATTTCCATGACCTACAAAACAAGAACAAAGATGAAGATCCAAACCCTTGAAATGGTTAGTGTATGCATATGATGCTTTATGATGTTCATAATGTATGTACAAACATATGTACAAGCAATTCACACAAAACCCTAGTTTCAGGCTTGCATGGGGTTTCATAGGTAAGTACCCTCTTGAGTGTAGTTGGCTTAAAAACCTGTCCTATAAATAGTAACCGAGTTCTAAGGAGCTCAATATCATTGGATTGTTTTCCATGTTCATTGTTTTGGTTTAGCCACTTAACTAGCGACCAAAATATTCCAAGAAAACAACCCTCAATGAGTGTATTATCGAGTATCTACCAACTTCGGACTGCACCAAAGCCGGTCATCTCACTACCCCTAATGAAAGGCCAAGATGGTCAAGTAAGGTTCTAGGTCATTAGTGCTTAGTGACATCACTCAGCGGCCCCGTACTCTCCTTGATTGAACTCAAGGGTTACCGGTACTCACAAATATGTCGCACTAATATAGGTATTACTTCAACCGTGTCGGTATACCCCACACAGTTTCCACAATGTATTGCTATCTATGAATGTTTCCCCAAATCCGGGAGTAGGATTTCAAACCCAAACAAGAGAGCCAAGATATAAAGCAATCAAAGCAAATAATTAGTCATGCAAGAGGGTGATCTAAGCCCTAAGGTTACTCCACTTTTAAAATTCTCCCCAGCAGAGTCGCCAGTTCTGTGATACGGTGGGAGAACTGACTTGGGTTTTGTGTTTGTTTTCGCAAATGTTTCGGTTGAGCAAGAGTCGCCACCGACTTTTTATTTTATCCTAAGGAAAGGTTAAAAAGCACAACAAAAACCTTTGAGATGTTTTCTTGGGTTCGTGGAGTAGATTATAGAAAGGGAAGGTATTAGCACCCTTTCTATCCATGGTTATCCATGGGCTCTTAGTTACTTGCTTAGATCACTTGCCTTGCATTTTCAATTGTTTGAAATGGTGCTTTCAATTGTTTGAAATGGTGCTTTGTGTGTAGGTTTTAAAATGTTTTGAAAAGAGGCCAATGTGGTGGCAACCTTTGTAATGATCCATGTTTGAATGTATACAAAGGTGTACTTATCTTTTGAAAAGTTTTCAATGTTTTTGAAAGTTGTTTTGAAAGTGTGTTGTGATGTGTGTTTTGAAAAATGGCAAGGATTGTTTTTTGCAAGATTTGGTCAAGTAACCAAGAGCTATCTACCCTAAATTTCTCAAAGATCTTTCCTATGTTTTTAACCCTTTTAACAATTTTGTTCCACCATTGTATTTGGTGGACAATCTTGTGTTAGGATGTTAACGGGACGGGCGCGGGTCATCGTTTAGACCATGATTGCAATGGTGCCAAGTGTCTTTGGCAACTTTTCCTTTGAGGGACTTGATCATTTTTTAGGCAACTTTCGAAAGCGTCATCGAGGGACTATGATCATTTGATATTGTTTTGTTTTGCCAAAGACATTCAACATGCAACATGGCCCATTATTGAAGGCAACAAGTGGAGTAACCCTAAGGGGGTGTAAGTGTGATTGGTGTTGTCCATTTTCATGCTTTTTTGTCTTTGAATTAGGTCAAGCTACTTGTTGTTTGATTTTTGCATACAAAACCCTAAGTCTATCATGGCATAATTAGAAAGCTTTTAAATGCGAAAAATAAAATCCTAAATTATTACAACACAATTATGGGATGGGGGGTACAAATGTTCAAATGGGGATATTTAGCAAGAAATTAAAACCTAAGCCATTACATCCAAATTGAATATACAAAGATTAATTGTACAATAATTAAGTAAATAAATATGCAAAAATGTATTTATGCATAAAAATGGTTTTTATATGTGTGTAAAAAGTATTTTTCATGTGACAAATAAACAAAAAAACAAAGGATTAATTTTGGAGTATTTTCATGGTTTAGGGCAAAAACCCTAATTTTGCTAAATAAAAGTATTTATTATGTATTATATACAATATTTATTAATTATATACAAAAAATAAATAAAAAGGAAGTATATTGTAAAAAAATGATTTTTGAGGTCAAATATTAATAAAAATAAAAATGTATTATTTTTGTATTTTTTATCCTAAATATTCTAAATATATAAGTATTTGTATTATTTACTAAATATATTAAATATGTACAAAAATAAAAATATTTATTATTTACAAAAAAAAGTATATTTTTTAGAAAATGTTTTCAAAAGATAAAATAAAAATAAAATCAGAAAATAAAATGTTTTTGTATTATTTTAGTATTTTAAATAAAAGTATATATATATTTATTTACATATGGAACTAAATGAAACAAATAAATACCAAATAAAATGCAAAAAATGTGGGAAAAATATTTTGGTGTTTTTTCATGTTTGAATAAAAATATAAAATCAGAATTAAAAAGAAAAAATCAAAAATAAGAAATATATATCATAATGGGCCAGGGGGGTGTGTTGTACCCCAAAATTTGCCCTCCCATATTCTTCAAAGATTTGCAAAGTCAAGCTTCAAAATTCCCCAAGGGTTGCACAGTGCAAAGGTCTCCTATACAGTCAAGATTAGGGTTTTTGTTTTGATCAAGAAAATGAAGTTTACAAAGGTCCAATCTAGTCTCACAAGCCTACAAATATGGTCAAGCATCCTCATATCAAGTTTCAAGACATTCAGCTCAAAATTGCACAGTCAAAAACCCTAATTGCACTACAGTCAACTGTAGGGGCAAAATGGTCATTTGACAGTCAAAAGTTCAAAATTTTGATCAACATCTCATTTTGAAGCCACAAACATCATTTGATCAATGCTTGATCATGATTCTCAAAGCTTGGCTCAAAAATCATCAAGATGCAAAAGTTTCCTTATTTGGACAGCTGGAAAAGTCAACTGTAAATTGACCAGGGCATAACTTTCACATGGATTATCAGAAAAATTCCATCCAAATCTCATTTTGAGTAGAAAGAAATTTCCTACAACTCATCTTCATACTTCAAGTCCAAGAAATGCTCTCACAAAAAGTTATCAATTTCAACATTATAGGTCATTTTCAAAAGTCAACAAAAAGGGACTTTAAGTCAAAGGCCATAACTTGAGATTGGTAAATCAAAATGACATGGGACAAAAGGCATTGGTTAGAGGACTCAAAGACCTTTCCAAAATGTCCAAGAACATGAGACAAGCTTAAAAATTGAGCAAGTTATGCCTTGTGGAAGTTGGGAAAGTTTTGGATATTTTGAAAAGTCAACATTGATTCAAATGACCTAAAATTGCTAATGGGCCCATTTTTCTTCCATAATTCATCATCCTAAGCATGTGCACGACCACTTGGCCCAAAGGGAAGTGTTTCTTCATTTTTTATTTATTTATTTGAATTTTTATTTATAATAATTCATTTAAATCAATTAAATATATGAAAAATATTTAACTTAACCTAACAAATCTTTTTGCACATGTAATCTACTCAATAATTCGTGTGAAATCAAATAGGGAAGGATTTGGAGAGAATTGATCTTAATTGGTACAAAAACACATGGAAAAGATTGAAAAAGATCCTAGAAAATCAAATTTCCAAAAAACCATGAATGCAATTGATTTGTTCTGTTTTTCTTGACCTAATTCAGTCTCACATAAGTAGAGAACAAAAACCTAATGCCATTACACACGCAGCTGCTGAGAAACCTGGAAAACAAAGCTTGAATTTTTGTTAAAAAACTCAAAACTGAAAATCAGGTTTTAGGTTGATTCAAGGCACAAGACCTATCGCAAAAGCTTCCTCGTGTCCTCCTGAAGCTAACTGGATCACTTTCCAACCTTCATAAGCCCGGAATTGGTACAATGGAGTAAAACTGTTTCAAATAAAATTCACAATCGTGCATCTTCATTCATGCGTTTATTGCAAGTTTTAATATGTGATTTACATTCCTTATGCTATTCTGAAGCTAACCCATGTGTTTGATTGAATTTTTATGCACCCTACGCGATTATACCATTGTCAATTTCTAGGGTTTACAGGACCTTGGATTAGGGCTTTTCAAATAAGGAAAAATTGAGACCTGGGACCTTGACCATTGAAACGAGCGCGTCTGGACGAAGAGAATCCATGTGTCGCGCCCAATTTATGAGCGTTCCATGGCTAATCGTTATTTTCTTGTATAGTGTCTTAGGCAACGCGTGAAAACCGTTGCCAATGTTTTGTGTATTTCAGGAAAAATAAACACAACGAAGAAGATGGTGTGGTGGCATAAGCTGGTTGGTCAATTCAAAAGTTCGCGCGAAGAAAAGAACACGTTAACGCGTTTGTTTTATTATGTTTGTTTATTATATTAATTACAGAAAAGCAAATTGGTTCAGCTGGCAAGCATAAGGATGGGTAAAGTACATGACCTGGGTTCGAGCCCCAGGTCTCCAATATTCCCATATTGTTTTTCAATAAGAATTCACGTGCAGGTTCAATATCAAAGCACATCATGCACCTTCAGAATCCAACGTCCACGCGTCCAATGGAATCAAATCAAAGGCGCAGATTGGAGGAATACCATAGGCTTGAGTCAACGCATATGCACGTGTCCAGCAAAAGTCCAAACAGGCCAAAATAAATGGGCCAGATTACTAAACTTTAACCTCCATGTTGGGGACTACAACCCCCCCTAGGTTTGCTATTTTGAATATTTTCTTTTGCATTATTTTATTTTTATTTTAATTATTAGTTTAAATTAATTATTTTCACAACATATAAAAAAACATAAAAATCAGAAAAGGGAAAAATATAATAAATATTTTGTTTTAATATTTTCCATAAATAAATTGTATATAATTATTTAGTTTTAAATTAAGTTGTAATTTTAATTCTTTTCATAATAAAATCTAAAAAACATAGAATTAGGTTTAATTAATAATTTTTCATCCTTTTTATTTTTCTTTCATAAATAATATTATTTATTTTATTTATTTTCATAATTAAATTTGTATATAAACATTAGGGTTAATTTAGGTTAAAATGCAATGTTTTCTTAATAAATTAAAAATAAAATAGAATTAGGGTTAGCATTTAATTTCAATTAATTCCTTTTTCTATTAAATCCTAAAATACTAAAAAATACCAAAAAAACAAGTTCTTTCTTTTTTTTAATTAATTAACTCCATCATTAATTTAATCTTTGCAAAAAGGGTCCAACGCCCTCGTTCTTAATTTCTTATTAATTCGCATATTTGTTTTATTTCGTTTAAATATTTATGTATCTCTCCCGAAGCCTTGTAATTAATTATCCGTCGCACTCTTTACTTTTCTTTAATTCTTTATTTTTCTGTCAAATCGGCTCCTGGAAATTTTGGCGATGTGGACCCGCGCCTTTGTAATAGTTTAGGAATTTTATCTTTCCGCAATTTTTTAACTGTTAAATAATGGCATGCAAGAATGAATGACGAAATAAAAACAAACGCGTAGATCACCTTTGACATGAACAAGACAAAATAACTGAACATGACACACGAATCACACACCACCCCTAGGGTACGCCTCACTGTTGCCTTGCCTCGAAAGGTGATCGTCGAGTAGAGGATGTCTTAGTAAGTCCTCATGATCCGGGAACCTGGCATGAGGGTAGCTTCTAAGGTATCTTCCTATTGCTCCGGTGATCACCATATCCCGAACCCTCGAATTGACCCGAACACCTCCAACGGTGGTGCTACCTACCTCTCAATGGTGGGATGGCACTACTTTAAAGGACATTTACACAGACGAATTCCTTAGGGTAGGTAGGTTCTCGTAGATACTTGCTCTAATTCAAAACAAAAAAATCAAAAATACTTTTCACACCAACACATTTTCAAAAAGCTTTCGAAAGCATTTTTTCAAACACTCTTAAGGACCGATACAAGAGTCGAACTGAAATTTTCAAAGAAACTTTTTAAAACCCACAGTTGAAAAGCAAACAAACATTTTTGAAAACACAAATGAGCAAGTATCTAAGAGCCCATGGATAACCATGGATAGAAAGGGTGCTAACACCTTCCCTTTCTATAACCTACCTCCCGAACCGAGAGCAATCTCTTTAAGGAATTTTTCTGTGCTTTTGTCCTTTCCATATGGAGAAAATAAAAGACGGTGGCGACTCTTGCTTCCGCGACATTTCGCGAAACCAGCGTTAAACAGTCAGTTCCAGATCCACCGATCACAGAACTGGCGACTCTGCTGGGGAGAAAAACTTAAAGTGAGGTGTACCTTAGGGCTAGTTCATAACTGTGTTTTCAATTGTTTTCCTTGTGTGCTTTAAATTGTGGGTTGCTTGGGAGTTCTATAGATCCTAACCCGGATCTGGGGGATACCTTCTTAGAAAGTAGTAACAAGGCTGTGAAGGAACTGTGCAGGGTATACCGACATGGTTGAAACAGTCTGCTACGTTGATGTGGCACTTTGGTGTGTACCGGTAACCCTTGAGTTCAGTCAAGGAGAGTACGGGGCCTCCGCGTGGTATCGTGAAGCATCAACAGACCTTAGGAACCTTAATTGAACCATCTTGGCCTCTTTAGGGTAGTGAGATAACTGACTTTGGTGCAGTCCGAGGTTGGTTGATACTCGATACTACACTCAATTGAGGGTTGCTTTCCTGGAATATTTCGGTCGCCAGTTCAGTGGCTAAATCGAAACGATGAACAATGAAAGCAATCCCGTGATATTGGGAACCTTAGAACCCGGTTACTTTGATAGGACAGGTTGAACCCGCCAACTTCAAGAGGGTACTACCCAGACCCCATGCTGGCCTTAAACCCTAAGGGCTTGTCTTGTGTGCCTTGTGTGCCTTACATGTTTGTCTTTGTAAATATCTGTGGTGTGTTTAATCATAGCATCATGACATCATCCAGCATCATATGCATTGACTAACCATTTCAGGGGTTCGAATTTTCATCTTTGTTCTTGTTTTGTAGGACATGGAAACTGTTCGTAGAAAGACAATTCAAGTCAGTCTTGTAAGGGTCCCTCCTCAGCTTAAGGAACTTATATCCAGGATTCCCGAGAACTCTTCATTCAGTGAAAGACATGGAAGCCTCATCAGCTTGGTCAATACCAACATTGAGGAAGATATGATAAAGGTCCTATTCCAGTTCTTTGACCCTCTGCATCACTGTTTTACCTTCTTGGATTATCAGCTGGTACCTACATTTGAGGAGTTCTCCCGGCTCCTGAAGATCCCTATCCTTGATCAGCTACCCTTCAACGGTACAGAAAAGGAACCCAAACTTGAAGAGATTGCTAAAGCCTTGCACCTACAGTCATCTGACCTCAAGGGACATTGGGAGGTTAGAAGTGGTATCAAAGGGTTCTTAGCCAGGTTTCTGTTTGAAAAGGCCCATGAATGTTGGAACTCCCTTGACTTGCAAGCTTTTGAAGAAGTTGTGGCCCTCCTTGTCTATGGTTTGGTGTTGTTCCCTAACCCAGATCAGCTTATTGATATCAGTGCTGTCCAGATCTTTATGTCCAGGAATCCTATACCTACGTTGTTGGGGGACATCCTTCACTCATGTTACACTCGAACCATGAGAAAAAGAGGTGTCCTTATGTGTTGAACTCCTCTCCTGGGAAGGTGGTTTATTTCGCACCTTCCACAATCAGTCCTGAAGAATGAGCGGGGTTTGAGATGGTCACAACGGTTGATGACTCTAACACATGCAGATATACATTGGTGCCCTAGGTCCAGAGAAGATGTCACTATCATTGATCGTTGCGGGGAGTACCCTAATGTTCCTTTACTTGGAATCAGAGGAGGTATTACTTACAGCCCATGCCTGGCTTGGAGACAGTTTGGTTATGCTCGGAGGGATGGCCCTCATGACATGTTAATTCCGGACATAGTTTTTGACTTCGACAATGATACTCAAGGACTTCGCCAGAGATTTATCAGAGCCTGGAGGATGCCTAGTAGGATAGACAGCAAGACACTGGGGCACAAGAACTCCATCCCGTTGGAACCTTATCTCAAGTGGGTACGCGCCCGCTCCCAGAAGTTAGTGATGCCCTATCCTCACATGCTCCCAGTAATCAAAGAACCAGTCTTGGAAGGAGAAGTGTCCTACACTATTCAGCATCCTGATATGCCCACATCCTGGGAAGAGATGCAGAAGAGCTGGATCCAGCTTAAGGAAGAACGGAATTCTCTTGAGACTAGTCTACAGGCCAGTGAAAAGAAGGTCTTGGAGCTCACCCGCCTGTTGCATGAGGAGAGGAATCTCAACACTTACATAGCTCCAAAGAGGATGCGTAGCATATTTTGGGATTGATTTGATTTTTGTATTATTTGCCCATGAGGCTTTGATGTACTGAACAATTACTTCCTTAATGATAACGTGTGTTCCTTTTTGTCTATAACAAATTTGAACTTTCAAACCCTTGAATGCATTGCATAAACACATCTCATTCATCATGTGCATAGCAGGTTTTTCCTCTTTTCAGGTTGCTTACAGTTCTTCGCTGTTTATTTCAGCATCATGAATCCCGACTCGTCATCAACTGAGACCTCCATCAAAGCTCTTCAGGCGCAGAATGCGCAATTCCAGGAATTAATCAAGGGTTTGGCTCAAGGCCAAGAAGAATTGAAGGCTATGCTCCTGAAGAAGGAGAAGAAGAAGAAGAGAAGAATTGTTCTGTTCAACTCGGGCCGAAGGTTCGGCAATACTCTGCAGCATGAAGAGGCTGGTTCTTCTGTTGGCAAGGGTACTCCTCAAGAGGCAAGGGTTCCTAGTCCGGTAGTCTCCGACAACGAGACTGATTTTGATGAAGAGCAGTATCCTCCGGCAGAAGACCGTTACAAGCAACTAGAGGATAGGTTGAATGCCATGGAAATACAACAGGTACCTGGGCTGGATTTCGGAGATCTGGGTTTGTCTACTGGTGTGATTATCCCTCACAAGTTCAAAGCACCATCCTTCTCTAAGTATGACGGGGCGTCTTGTCCCAAGCTACATCTCAGGTCCTATGTTCGAAAAATTCAACCGTACTCGACGGACAAGAATTTGTGGATCCACTTCTTCCAGGAGAGTCTTTCAGGGACTCATCTCGAATGGTTCTATCAGCTGGATGGGACCAAAGTTCGTAACTGGGAGGATTTGGCTACTGCTTTCTATAAGCAGTATCAATATAATGCCGACCTTGCCCCTACACGTACCCAACTCCAGGGTATGTCGTTAGGTGCAAGTGAAGGTTTTAAGGAGTACGCTCAGAAATGGAGAGACCTGGCTGGCAGGGTGCAGCCTCCGTTGACTGATCGGGAGTTGGTAGATATGTTCTTGGGGACCCTATCTGGGCCGTTTTTCAACCACCTTATCGGGAATTCATCTGCAGGGTTCACTGATCTAATCTTGACTGGAGAAAGAATTGAGGCTGGGTTGAAGTCTGGAAAGATTCCGAAGGGTGCATCGTCTAGCTCTGAGAAGAAACCCTTCAAGAAGGAGGCCAGTGCGGTATATGGGCCTAGAAGGCAGGATAAACCAGAGCGCCGTCGATCCGTCAGTGCATTAATGATTGCCAAGCCTGCAGCCGCTCCTCGGCAAGCTAACCAACCAAGGGCTGAGAGACCCAGAAGGGAATTCACCCGTTTGAGCATGACTTTGTCGCAGATCTTACCACAATTGCTCTCAACCAACTTGGTAACCGTCAGAGAGGCTCCGAGGGTTGCAAATACTACATCTCCTAAGTACAACCCGAATGCTCGTTGTGCTTATCATTCTGATAGCCCGGGGCATGCCACTGATGACTGTTGGGCATTAAGGAACAAGCTGCAGGACCTTATTGACGCCAAGAAGGTACAGTTTGAGGCATCTGAGAAGCTTAATGTAGTGACAGCTCCCCTGCCTGCTCATGGAGTGAATGCTATTGGGGACGAAGAGGAAGTGGATGAAGCTGAGTTTGATAGTTGGATTTACCCTGCAACCGACAGGGGACTTAATAATTGGAGTGCAAAGGACAACCTGTCTGTTTCTCTTGTTACTAAGTAATGAATTCCTATGTTTTTGGTATTTGTAATAAACAATAATAAACTCTTTGGCCCGGTGTCTTACCCGAGGCACCGTGGTGTCATTTGTGAGGGCATATAAATTGTCATTTCATATATCATGAATGAAAATCTTGGACGTTTCTCGCATTGCAAATTTTATGCTCCTTTTCTGCCTTTCTTTCCTTTACATATATTTCAAAACAGCTGTATTTACACACACACTCACTCATACAGGTTTCAATCCACTCTGGATCTCACTGATAACAACTCTGCTACTGCCAGTTATGACTTCGAAAATCCGATCAACTTAGCCGAAGACGAAGGTGAAGATGATTGCGAAGTTCCTGGCGAACTTGCAAGACTGTTACTTCAGGAAGAGAGGGCAATTCAACCCCATGAAGAGCCAGTGGAAACAATCAACCTGGGTACCGAAGAAGACAGGAAAGAGGTAAAGATTAGTGCTAACCTAGAGCTCAGCGTGAAGCAACGGTTAACCAAGATGTTACATGATTATATGGAGATCTTTGCCTGGTCCTACGAAGACATGCCCGGATTGGATACCGATATTGTGGTCCATCACTTGCCAACTAAGGAAGACTGCCCTCCAGTTAAGCAAAAGGTCCGTCGGATGCGTCCAGAGATGTCTGAGAAGATTAAGGCCGAGGTTATGAAGCAGTTTGATGTCGGGTTCCTTGCAGTGACTTCTTACCCTCAGTGGGTTGCTAATGTGGTGCCGGTACCAAAGAAGGACGGTAAGGTCAGAATGTGTGTCGACTACAGGGATCTGAACAGGGCCAGCCCCAAGGATGACTTCCCCTTACCTCACATTGATGTCCTTGTTGACAATACAGCTCAGCATAAGGTGTTCTCTTTCATGGATGGCTTTTCAGGTTACAATCAGATCAAGATGGCACCTGAAGACATGGAAAAGACTACATTTGTTACTCAGTGGGGCACCTTCTGCTACAAAGTCATGCCATTTGGACTGAAGAACGCTGGGGCAACCTACCAATGGGCCATGGTTGCTCTATTTCATGACATGATCCATCATCAGATAGAAGTGTATGTGGACGACATGATCGCAAGGTCCCAGACTGAGGAAGAGCACCTAGATCATTTGCAGAAGTTGTTTGACCGGTTGAAACTTTACAAGCTGAGATTGAACCCGAACAAGTGCACCTTCGGGGTAAGATCTGGGAAGTTGCTAGGCTTCGTTGTAAGTGATAAGGGAATTCAAGTGGACCCTGCCAAAGTCAAAGCTATTCAAGAGATGCCAGTTCCCAGGACAGAGAAGGAAGTCAGAGGCTTTTTAGGACGCCTGAATTACATTGCTCGCTTCATCTCACATCTGACTGCTACCTGTGAACCAATCTTCAAGCTGCTGAAGAAAGATCAGGTAGTACGTTGGAATGATGAATGTCAGGCTGCTTTTGACAGAATAAAAGAGTATCTCCAAGAACCACCTATCCTTATGCCACCAGTTGAAGGGAGACCTCTGATACTATATCTAACAGTGCTTGACAATTCAATGGGGGTGTGTGCTGGGGCAGCATGACGAGTCTGGCCGAAAAGAGCACGCCATTTATTACCTTAGAAAAAAGTTTACCGACTGTGAGACCCGATACTCACTGCTCGAGAAAACTTGCTGCGCTTTGGTATGGGCTGCTCGCCGGCTGAGACAGTATATGCTGACTCACACTACTTTGTTGATCTCAAAAATGGATCCTATAAAGTACATATTCGAAAAGCCTGCTCTGTCTTGGAGGATTGCAAGATGGCAGATGATCTTGACAGAATACGACATTCAGTACACAACCCAGAAAGCCATCAAGGGAAGTGTATTGGCAGACCACTTGGCACATCAGGCCGTAGATGATTATCAATCAATGAACTTCGAGTTTCCAGACGAAAGCATCATGATTGTGACTGATTGTGAAGTACCTGGACCGGATGAAGGACCTGAACCAGGATCCCGATGGTCTATGCACTTTGACGGAGCATCCAATGCTTTGGGAAACGGTATCGGCGCCATAATCATATCTCCACAAGGCACTCATACTCCACTCACTGCCCGGCTGTGTTTCAATTTTACCAAGAACATGGCAGAGTATGAGGCGTGCATCATGGGTCTTCAAGCTGCGATCGATCTAAGGATCAAGTTTCTGAGTGTCTTCGGAGATTCCGCTCTTGTGATCAATCAGATTAAAGGAGAGTGGGATACGAAACATCCAAACCTGATTCCTTACAGAGAATGTGTGTTGACCCTGATCCCCCACTTCACAGAGATAACCTTTGAACACTTTCCAAGAGAAGAGAATCAGCTGGCAGACGCGTTAGCTACAATGGCTTCTATGTTCAAAGTTAAATGGGATATTGAGGCTCCCCGGATCATCATCTGGAAACTGGACGAACCGGCATACTGTTGCGATCTCGAGACTGAATTGGTAACTGAGAAGCCTTGGTACCATGAAGTAAAAAGATATCTGGAAACTCAGGAATACCCTGAAGGTGCCTCTGTCAATGATAAGAAGTTCCTGAGAAGGTTCGTGGCAAAATTCTTCCTAAGCAACGGCATCTTGTACAAGTGAAACCATGATTCAACCTTACTGCGTTGTGTGGATAAGACTGAAGCAGAAAGGATCATGGAAGAGCTACATGAAGGGACCTTTGGTACGCATTCCAGTGGACATACTATGGCTAAAAAGATCCTTCGGGCAGGATATTACTGGTCCACAATGGAAGCTGACTGCTATCAACATTCCAGGACATGCCACAAGTGCCAGATTTATGCAGACAAGGTGCATGTTCCTCCGGTTCCCCTGAATGTTCTGACTGCGCCTTGGCCGTTTGCAATATGGGGCATAGACATGATCGGCGAGATTAAACCTACGGCATCTAATGGGCATCGCTTCATCCTAGTGGCGATTGATTATTTCACAAAGTGGGTCGAAGCAGCATCCTATGCTACGATAACCAAGACTGTTGTGGCACGGTTCATTCGGCATAATCTAATCTGTCGATACGGCGTCCCTGAGAGAATTATTACAGACAACGGTACCAATCTAAATAATAAGATGATTGTTGAGCTCTGCGAACAGTTCAAAATACAGCACCATAATTCTTCTCCTTACAGACCGAAGATGAATGGGGCTGTAGAAGCAGCAAATAAGAACATCAAGAAAATCGTGCAGAAGATGACAGTGACTTATAAAGATTGGCACGAGATGTTACCGTTCGCTCTACATGGGTACCGTACCTCAGCTAGGACGTCAACCGGGGCAACTCCTTTCTCTCTGGTTTATGGTATGGAGGCAGTCTTACCAATCGAAGTGCAAATACCCTCTCTCCGGATAATGAAGGATGCAAATCTGAACGAAGATGATTGGATCCAGACACGACTTGATCAGCTCAACCTTATTGATGAAAAGAGACTGGCTGCTATCTGCCATGGTCAGACGTATCAGAAACGGATGATCAGGGCATTTAACAAAAAGGTCAGACCACAGGAATATCAAGTTGGGGACCTGGTAATCAAGCGAATCATCCTTCCCCAGAGATCCAAGGGGAAAATGGACCCCTACGTACGAAGGGCCATTTGTGGTTAAACATGTGTTCTCAGGAGGAGCAATGATATTGACCAACATGGATGGTGACGACCTTCCTCACCCCGCCAATGCAGACGTAGTAAAAAGATACTATGCATGAAAAAAGACCCGCTAGGCTGACATGCCTAGGCAAAAATTAGGGCTTCCCGTCGAACCAAAAGGGTTCGGGCAAAATGAAGGGATGAAATGAAAAAATCTGTACACCCGGCAAGTCGAAAACCTGAAAAGGCGGCTTGGGCAAAAATGGGTATCCCGGTGGACTGAAAACCCGAAAGGGCGGTCCAGGCAAAAATTAGGGATAAAGCGTAATACTATGTCTCATTTGATCACTTTGCATCCAGAATCCGGTATCTACATCAAGTTCAGACGGCATCGATCAGTCAGCTTCACCTTCAACTAATGTCATCAAGTGATGAGACGCTCGGAGTTATAAAGGCAATAGCAGAGTTGAAACCCAGTGGATCATTCATTTCACACAGCTGTTTTATTTTCTTTTGTACAAAATTTGTATAAACTCTTTTGCTCGGCGGCGTTCTCTTACTAGGACGTCAGCCTCTTGTATACAAAACTCCTATTTACAGGCCACTCAAAAAAATCAATACAAATATGCTTTTCAGTTAAACGTGCCAATTGTTTTTCTTTTTCTGTTTTGTTTTGCGAAGAACGTCCAAGGTTCAATTTGTGATATATGCATTGACAATAGTTTGCTAACTCATAAATATTTGCAAAGGATTTTATTACAGGTGACACTAGAAACAGGGGCAATAAAGAGTTGTCTAAGCAATCTAATTGTTCTGTCCTCCAAGGTACCAAGGTAGGTTCAGCCAAAGAACATGACCAGTACATCTTAATTCCCCAGAAAGTCCAATCCAGTTTCCCAAGGAAAGTTGGAATCCATCTCCCCCAAGCAGTAAGCTTATCCCCAGTAGATTCTGGAAGCTTATCCCTCGCAAAGTGCGAACGCATCGACCGGCTTTATTTAAAGAGTTATTTCCTTAACGGGATATAACTGGGTTATCCTCAGCCAAAAGCCACGGAAAGGTCGTCGTCAACACAGTCTTCTTATCCCCAGCGAAGTCCATTAACACTTCCAATATAACGATGATATCCTCAGCAAGTTGTTATCAACAATTCAGCAAAGTACCTCTCTCCCCACAGAGCATTGCTTCCCAGCATGGTCGCTAGAGTATTTTTCTCCCCGCAGAATCTTCCATTTGCCAAGTTTATTCCTCAACGGAGTCATCTTCTCCTACCGGTATTCTTGCAGTTATCACCCCCAGCGGAAGCGAAAGCTTATTCTTCAATATCAGCCCAGGATATGACTTCCCGGCACCCGTCAAGGATTTACTTTCCTAGACGAAAACATACATTCGTAAACATCACATACATCATTATAGCATGCATATACGCATCATGAACATACAATATCACATATTCAGAGAGCATCTCGCATGTCATACCACATGACATCGCATACAACTAACGCTTGTCTTTTCAGGACAAAAGTACAAAAATGATTACTATCAATGGTCGCAACCAAAGATCCGATTCCTGAATCTTGCCAGGGTGTATCTGTTGATGACCAATTACCAGATCCGATTCCTGTATCTTGCCAGGGTGTGTCTGAAGAGTTCGAGGATCCGATACCTGAATCTTGCCAGGGTGTATCCGTTGAAGACTAACATTACCAGATCCGATTCCTGTATCTTGCCAGGGTGTGTCTGAAGAGTTCGAGGATCCGATACCTGAATCTTGCCAGGGTGTATCCGTTGAAGACTAACAATACCAGATCCGATTCCTGTATCTTGCCAGGGTGTGTCTGAAGAGTTCGAGGATCCGATGCCTGAATCTTGCCAGGGTGTATCCGTTGAAGACTAACATTACCAGATCTGATTCCTGTATCTTGCCAGGGTGTGTCTGAAGAGTTCGAGGATCCGATACCTGAATCATGCCAGGGTGTATCCGTTGAAGACTAACATTACCAGATCCGATTCCTGTATCTTGCCAGGGTGTGTCTGAAGAGTTCGAGGATCCGATACCTGAATCTTGCCAAGGTGTATCCGTTGAAGACTAACATTACCAGATCCGATTCCTGTATCTTGCCAGGGTGTGTCTGAAGAGTTCGAGGATCCGATACCTGAATCTTGCCAGGGTGTATCCGTTGAAGACTAACATTACCAGATCCGATTCCTGTATCTTGCCAGGGTGTGTCTGAAGAGTTCGAGGATCCGATGCCTGAATCTTGCCAGGGTGTATCCATTGACGACTAACATCACCAAATCCGATTCCTGTAACCAGCCAGGACACATCTACATAAAAAGTTTGAATACCAATTCCTGTAACAGGCCAGGTAATCATTTTTCTTTTGCAGGTATGCAGGTTCTCGCTAAGGAATCTCTTACGCGATCGACATCCAGATGGCATCTATAAGCCCATCCACCTTCCATCATCTCTTAGCATGGAATCTATAAGCCCATCATCCTATCCATCAATCTCCAAATGGCATATATAAGCCCATTCCCATCACACTGCTACTATGTGAGCGCAAATTTCTGGGCACTCTAGTGTTCAATCATCTTCCACCTTCGGATTACGAAAGGTACGTCAGCCAATCTGCATCCTCAGGTCTAAGAAGATTGAACAGGGGCAACTGTTGTACCCCAAAATTTTCCCTCCCATATTCTTCAAAGATTTGCAAAGTCAAGCTTCAAAATTCCCCAAGGGTTGCACAGTGCAAAGGTCTCCTATACAGTCAAGATTAGGGTTTTTGTTTTGATCAAGAAAATGAAGTTTCCAAAGGTCCAATCAAGTCTCACAAGCCTACAAATATGGTCAAGCATCCTCATATCAAGTTTCAAGACATTCAGCTCAAAATTGCACAGTCAAAAACCCTAATTGCACTACAGTCAACTGTAGGGGCAAAATGGTCATTTGACAGCCAAAAGTTCAAAATTTTGATCAACATCTCATTTTGAAGCCACAAACATCATTTGATCAATGCTTGATCATGATTCTCAAAGCTTGGCTCAAAAATCATCAAGATGCAAAAGTTTCCTTATTTGGACAGCTGGAAAAGTCAACTGTAAATTGACCAGGGCATAACTTTCACATGGATTATCAGAAAAATTCCATCCAAAGCTCATTTTGAGGAGAAATACATTTCCTACAACTCATCTTCATACTTCAAGTCCAAGAAATGCTCTCACAAAAAGTTATCAATTTCAACATTATAGGTCTTTTTCAAAAGTCAACAAAAAGGGACTTTAAGTCAAAGGCCATAACTTGGGATTGGTAAATCAAAATGACATGGGACCAAAGGAATTGGTTAGAGGACTCAAAGACCTTTCCAAAATGTCCAAGAACATGAGAAAAGCTTAAAAATTGAGCAAGTTATGCCTTGTGGAAGTTGGGAAATTTTTGGATATTTTGAAAAGTCAACATTGATTCAAATGACCTAAAATTGCTAATGGGCCCATTTTTCTTCCATAATTCATCATCCCAAGCATGTGCACGACCACTTGGCCCAAAGGGAAGTGTTTCTTCATTTTTTATTTATTTATTTGAATTTTTATTTATAATAATTCATTTAAATCAATTAAATATATGAAAAATATTTAACTTAACCTAACAAATCTTTTTGCACATGTAATCTACTCAATAATTCGTGTGAAATCAAATAGGGAAGGATTTGGAGAGAATTGATCTTAATTGGTACAAAAACACATGGAAAAGATTGAAAAAGATCCTAGAAAATCAAATTTCCAAAAAACCATGAATGCAATTGATTTGTTCTGTTTTTCTTGACCTAATTCAGTCTCACATAAGTAGAGAACAAAAACCTAATGCCATTACACACGCAGCTGCTGAGAAACCTGGAAAACAAAGCTTGAATTTTTGTTAAAAAACTCAAAACTGAAAATCAGGTTTTAGGTTGATTCAAGGCACAAGACCTATCGCAAAAGCTTCCTCGTGTCCTCCTGAAGCTAACTGGATCACTTTCCAACCTTCATAAGCCCGGAATTGGTACAATGGAGTAAAACTGTTTCAAATAAAATTCACAATCGTGCATCTTCATTCATGCGTTTATTGCAAGTTTTAATATGTGATTTACATTCCTTATGCTATTCTGAAGCTAACCCATGTGTTTGATTGAATTTTTATGCACCCTACGCGATTATACCATTGTCAATTTCTAGGGTTTACAGGACCTTGGATTAGGGCTTTTCAAATAAGGAAAAATTGAGACCTGGGACCTTGACCATTGAAACGAGCGCGTCTGGACGAAGAGAATCCATGTGTCGCGCCCAATTTATGAGCGTTCCATGGCTAATCGTTATTTTCTTGTATAGTGTCTTAGGCAACGCGTGAAAACCGTTGCCAATGTTTTGTGTATTTCAGGAAAAATAAACACAACGAAGAAGATGGTGTGGTGGCATAAGCTGGTTGGTCAATTCAAAAGTTCGCGCGAAGAAAAGAACACGTTAACGCGTTTGTTTTATTATGTTTGTTTATTATATTAATTACAGAAAAGCAAATTGGTTCAGCTGACAAGCATAAGGATGGGTAAAGTACATGACCTGGGTTCGAGCCCCAGGTCTCCAATATTCCCATATTGTTTTTCAATAAGAATTCACGTGCAGGTTCAATATCAAAGCACATCATGCACCTTCAGAATCCAACGTCCACGCGTCCAATGGAATCAAATCAAAGGCGCAGATTGGAGGAATACCATAGGCTTGAGTCAACGCATATGCACGTGTCCAGCAAAAGTCCAAACAGGCCAAAATAAATGGGCCAGATTACTAAACTTTAACCTCCATGTTGGGGACTACAACCCCCCCTAGGTTTGCTATTTTGAATATTTTCTTTTGCATTATTTTATTTTTATTTTAATTATTAGTTTAAATTAATTATTTTCACAACATATAAAAAAACATAAAAATCAGAAAAGGGAAAAATATAATAAATATTTTGTTTTAATATTTTCCATAAATAAATTGTATATAATTATTTAGTTTTAAATTAAGTTGTAATTTTAATTCTTTTCATAATAAAATCTAAAAAACATAGAATTAGGTTTAATTAATAATTTTTCATCCTTTTTATTTTTCTTTCATAAATAATATTATTTATTTTATTTATTTTCATAATTAAATTTGTATATAAACATTAGGGTTAATTTAGGTTAAAATGCAATGTTTTCTTAATAAATTAAAAATAAAATAGAATTAGGGTTAGCATTTAATTTCAATTAATTCCTTTTTCTATTAAATCCTAAAATACTAAAAAATACCAAAAAAACAAGTTCTTTCTTTTTTTTAATTAATTAACTCCATCATTAATTTAATCTTTGCAAAAAGGGTCCAACACCCTCGTTCTTAATTTCTTATTAATTCGCATATTTGTTTTATTTTGTTTAAATATTTATGTATCTCTCCTGAAGCCTTGTAATTAATTATCCGTCGCACTCTTTACTTTTCTTTAATTCTTTATTTTTCTGTCAAATCGGGTCCTGGAAATTTTGGCGATGTGGACCCGCGCCTTTGTAATAGTTTAAGAATTTTATCTTTCCGCAATTTTTTAACTGTTAAATAATGGCATGCAAGAATGAATGACGAAATAAAAACAAACGCGTAGATCACCTTTGACATGAACAAGACAAAATAACTGAACATGACACACGAATCACACACCACCCCTAGGGTACGCCTCACTGTTGCCTTGCCTCGAAAGGTGATCGTCGAGTAGAGGATGTCTTAGTAAGTCCTCATGATCCGGGAACCTGGCATGAGGGTAGCTTCTAAGGTATCTTCCTATTGCTCCGGTGATCACCATATCCCGAACCCTCGAATTGACCCGAACACCTCCAACGGTGGTGCTACCTACCTCTCAATGGTGGGATGGCACTACTTTAAAGGACATTTACACAGACGAAATCCTTAGGGTAGGTAGGTTCTCGTAGATACTTGCTCTAATTCAAAACAAAAAAATCAAAAATACTTTTCACACCAACACATTTTCAAAAAGCTTTCGAAAGCATTTTTTCAAACACTCTTAAGGACCGATACAAGAGTCGAACTGAAATTTTCAAAGAAACTTTTTAAAACCCACAGTTGAAAAGCAAACAAACATTTTTGAAAACACAAATGAGCAAGTATCTAAGAGCCCATGGATAACCATGGATAGAAAGGGTGCTAACACCTTCCCTTTCTATAACCTACCTCCCGAACCGAGAGCAATCTCTTTAAGGAATTTTTCTGTGCTTTTGTCCTTTCCATATGGAGAAAATAAAAGACGGTGGCGACTCTTGCTTCCGCGACATTTCGCGAAACCAGCGTTAAACAGTCAGTTCCAGATCCACCGATCACAGAACTGGCGACTCTGCTGGGGAGAAAAACTTAAAGTGAGGTGTACCTTAGGGCTAGTTCATAACTGTGTTTTCAATTGTTTTCCTTGTGTGCTTTAAATTGTGGGTTGCTTGGGAGTTTTATAGATCCTAACCCGGATCTGGGGGATACCTTCTTAGAAAGTAGCAACAAGGCTGTGAGGGAATTGTGCGGGGTATACCGACATGGTTGAAACAGTCTGCTACGTTGATGTGGCACTTTGGTGTGTACCGGTAACCCTTGAGTTCAGTCAAGGAGAGTACGGGGCCTCCGCGTGGTGTCGTGAAGCATCAACAGACCTTAGGAACCTTAATTGAACCATCTTGGCCTCTTTAGGGTAGTGAGATAACTGACTTTGGTGCAGTCCGAGGTTGGTTGATACTCGATACTACACTCAATTGAGGGTTGCTTTCCTAGAATATTTCGGTCGCCAGTTCAGTGGCTAAATCGAAACGATGAACAATGAAAGCAATCCCGTGATATTGGGAACCTTAGAACCCGGTTACTTTGATAGGACAGGTTGAACCCGCCAACTTCAAGAGGGTACTACCCAGACCCCATGCTGGCCTTAAACCCTAAGGGCTTGTCTTGTGTGCCTTGTGTGCCTTACATGTTTGTCTTTGTAAATATCTGTGGTGTGTTTAATCATAGCATCATGACATCATCCAGCATCATATGCATTGACTAACCATTTCAGGGGTTCGAATTTTCATCTTTGTTCTTGTTTTGTAGGACATGGAAACTGTTCGTAGAAAGACAATTCAAGTCAGTCTTGTAAGGGTCCCTCCTCAGCTTAAGGAACTTATATCCAGGATTCCCGAGAACTCTTCATTCAGTGAAAGACATGGAAGCCTCATCAGCTTGGTCAATACCAACATTGAGGAAGATATGATAAAGGTCCTATTCCAGTTCTTTGACCCTCTGCATCACTGTTTTACCTTCTTGGATTATCAGCTGGTACCTACATTTGAGGAGTTCTCCCGGCTCTTGAAGATCCCTATCCTTGATCAGCTACCCTTCAACGGTATAGAAAAGGAACCCAAACTTGAAGAGATTGCTAAAGCCTTGCACCTACAGTCATCTGACCTCAAGGGACATTGGGAGGTTAGAAGTGGTATCAAAGGGTTCTTAGCCAGGTTTCTGTTTGAAAAGGCCCATGAATGTTGGAACTCCCTTGACTTGCAAGCTTTTGAAGAAGTTGTGGCCCTCCTTGTCTATGGTTTGGTGTTATTCCCTAACCCAGATCAGCTTATTGATATCAGTGCTGTCCAGATCTTTATGTCCAGGAATCCTATACCTACGTTGCTGGGGGACATCCTTCACTCATGTTACACTCGAACCATGAGAAAAAGAGGTGTCCTTATGTGTTGCACTCCTCTCCTGGGAAGGTGGTTTATTTCGCACCTTCCACAATCAGTCCTGAAGAATGAGTGGGGTTTGAGATGGTCACAACGGTTGATGACTCTAACACATGCAGATATACATTGGTGCCCTAGGTCCAGAGAAGATGTCACTATCATTGATCGTTGCGGGGAGTACCCTATGTTCCTTTACTTGGAATCAGAGGAGGTATTACTTACAGCCCATGCCTGGCTTGGAGACAGTTTGGTTATGCTCGGAGGGATGGCCCTCATGACATGTTAATTCTGGACATAGTTTTTGACTTCGACAATGATACTCAAGGACTTCGCCAGAGATTTATCAGAGCCTGGAGGATGCCTAGTAGGATAGACAGCAAGACACTGGGGCACATGAACTCCATCCCGTTGGAACCTTATCTCAAGTGGGTACGCGCCCGCTCCCAGAAGTTAGTGATGCCCTATCCTCACATGCTCCCAGTAATCAAAGAACCAGTCTTGGAAGGAGAAGTGTCCTACACTATTCAGCATCCTGATATGCCCACATCCTGGGAAGAGATGCAGAAGAGCTGGATCCAGCTTAAGGAAGAACGGAATTCTCTTGAGACTAGTCTACAGGCCAGTGAAAAGAAGGTCTTGGAGCTCACCCGCCTGTTGCATGAGGAGAGGAATCTCAACACTTACATAGCTCCAAAGAGGATGCGTAGCATATTTTGGGATTGATTTGATTTTTGTATTATTTGCCCATGAGGCTTTGATGTACTGAACAATTACTTCCTTAATGATAACGTGTGTTCCTTTTTGTCTATAACAAATTTGAACTTTCGAACCCTTGAATGCATTGCATAAACACATCTCATTCATCATGTGCATAGCAGGTTTTTCCTCTTTTCAGGTTGCTTACAGTTCTTCGCTGTTTATTTCAGCATCATGAATCCCGACTCGTCATCAACTGAGACCTCCATCAAAGCTCTTCAGGCGCAGAATGCGCAATTCCAGGAATTAATCAAGGGTTTGGCTCAAGGCCAAGAAGAATTGAAGGCTATGCTCCTGAAGAAGGAGAAGAAGAAGAAGAGAAGAATTGTTCTGTTCAACTCGGGCCGAAGGTTCGGCAATACTCTGCAGCATGAAGAGGATGGTTCTTCTGTTGGCAAGGGTACTCCTCAAGAGGCAAGGGTTCCTAGTCCGGTAGTCTCCGACAACGAGACTGATTTTGATGAAGAGCAGTATCCTCCGGCAGAAGACCGTTACAAGCAACTAGAGGATAGGTTGAATGCCATGGAAACACAACAGGTACCTGGGCTGGATTTCGGAGATCTGGGTTTGTCTACTGGTGTGATTATCCCTCACAAGTTCAAAGCACCATCCTTCTCTAAGTATGACGGGGCGTCTTGTCCCAAGCTACATCTCAGGTCCTATGTTCGAAAAATTCAACCGTACTCGGCGGACAAGAATTTGTGGATCCACTTCTTCCAGGAGAGTCTTTCAGGGACTCATCTCGAATGGTTCTATCAGCTGGATGGGACCAAAGTTCGTAACTGGGAGGAGTTGGCTACTGCTTTCTATAAGCAGTATCAATATAATGCCGACCTTTCCCCTACACGTACCCAACTCCAGGGTATGTCGTTAGGTGCAAGTGAAGGTTTTAAGGAGTACGCTCAGAAATGGAGAGACCTGGCTGGCAGGGTGCAGCCTCCGTTGACTGATCGGGAGTT
Source organism: Vicia faba (assembly GCA_948472305.1). NCBI lineage: Eukaryota > Viridiplantae > Streptophyta > Magnoliopsida > Fabales > Fabaceae > Vicia > Vicia faba. Next base: position 96,845 of record CATIWC010001393.1, on the reverse strand, counting down.
GGTAGATATGTTCTTGGGGACCCTATCTGGGCCGTTTTTCAACCACCTTATCGGGAATTCATCTGCAGGGTTCACTGATCTAATCTTGACTGGAGACAGAATTGAGGCTGGGTTGAAGTCTGGAAAGATACCGAAGGGTGCATCGTCTAGCTCTGAGAAGAAACCCTTCAAGAAGGAGGCCAGTGCGGTATATGGGCCTAGAAGGCAGGATAAACCAGAGCGCCGTCGATCCGTCAGTGCATTAATGATTGCCAAGCCTGCAGCCGCTCCTCGGCAAGCTAACCAACCAAGGGCTGAGAGACCCAGAAGGGAATTCACCCGTTTGAGCATGACTTTGTCGCAGATCTTACCACAATTGCTCTCAACCAACTTGGTAACCGTCAGAGAGGCTCCGAGGGTTGCAAATACTACATCTCCTAAGTACAACCCGAATGCTCGTTGTGCTTATCATTCTGATAGCCCGGGGCATGCCACTGATGACTGTTGGGCATTAAGGAACAAGCTGCAGGACCTTATTGACGCCAAGGAGGTACAGTTTGAGGCATCTGAGAAGCCTAATGTAGTGACAGCTCCCCTGCCTGCTCATGGAGTGAATGCTATTGGGGACGAAGAGGAAGTGGATGAAGCTGAGTTTGATAGCTGGATTTACCCTGCAACCGACAGGGGACTTAATAATTGGAGTGCAAAGGACAACCTGTCTGTTTCTCTTGTTACTAAGTAATGAATTCCTATGTTTTTGGTATTTGTAATAAACAATAATAAACTCTTTGGCCCGGTGTCTTACCCGAGGCACCGTGGTGTCATTTGTGAGGGCATATAAATTGTCATTTCATATATCATGAATGAAAATCTTGGACGTTTCTCGCATTGCAAATTTTATGCTCCTTTTCTGCCTTTCTTTCCTTTACATATATTTCAAAACAGCTGTATTTACACACACACTCACTCATACAGGTTTCAATCCACTCTGGATCTCACTGATAACAACTCTGCTACTGCCAGTTATGACTTCGAAAATCCGATCAACTTAGCCGAAGACGAAGGTGAAGATGATTGCGAAGTTCCTGGCGAACTTGCTAGACTGTTACTTCAGGAAGAGAGGGCAATTCAACCCCATGAAGAGCCAGTGGAAACAATCAACCTGGGTACCGAAGAAGACAGGAAAGAGGTAAAGATTGGTGCTAACCTAGAGCTCAGCGTGAAGCAACGGTTAACCAAGATGTTACATGATTATATGGAGATCTTTGCCTGGTCCTACGAAGACATGCCCGGATTGGATACCGATATTGTGGTCCATCACTTGCCAACTAAGGAAGACTGCCCTCCAGTTAAGCAAAACGTCCGTCGGATGCGTCCAGAGATGTCTGAGAAGATTAAGGCCGAGGTTATGAAGCAGTTTGATGCCAGGTTCCTTGCAGTGACTTCTTACCCTCAGTGGGTTGCTAATGTGGTGCCGGTACCAAAGAAGGACGGTAAGGTCAGAATGTGTGTCGACTACAGGGATCTGAACAGGGCCAGCCCCAAGGATGACTTCCCCTTACCTCACATTGATGTCCTTGTTGACAATACATCTCAGCATAAGGTGTTCTCTTTCATGGATGGCTTTTCAGGTTACAATCAGATCAAGATGGCACCTGAAGACATGGAAAAGACTACATTTGTTACTCAGTGGGGCACCTTCTGCTACAAAGTCATGCCATTCGGACTGAAGAACGCTGGGGCAACCTACCAACGAGCCATGGTTGCTCTATTTCATGACATGATCCATCATGAGATAGAAGTGTATGTGGACGACATGATCGCAAGGTCCCAGACTGAGGAAGAGCACCTAGATCATCTGCAGAAGTTGTTTGACCGGTTGAAACTTTACAAGCTGAGATTGAACCCGAACAAGTGCACCTTCGGGGTAAGATCTGGGAAGTTGCTAGGCTTCGTTGTAAGTGATAAGGGAATTCAAGTGGACCCTGCCAAAGTCAAAGCTATTCAAGAGATGCCAGTTCCCAGGACAGAGAAGGAAGTCAGAGGCTTTTTAGGACGCCTGAATTACATTGCTCGCTTCATCTCACATCTGACTGCTACCTGTGAACCAATCTTCAAGCTGCTGAAGAAAGATCAGGTAGTACGTTGGAATGATGAATGTCAGGCTGCTTTTGACAGAATAAAAGAGTATCTCCAAGAACCACCTATCCTTATGCCACCAGTTGAAGGGAGACCTCTGATACTATATCTAACAGTGCTTAACAATTCAATGGGGGTGTGTGCTGGGGCAGCATGACGAGTCTGGCCGAAAAGAGCACGCCATTTATTACCTTAGCAAAAAGTTTACCGACTGTGAGACCCGATACTCACTGCTCGAGAAAACTTGCTGCGCTTTGGTATGGGCTGCTCGCCGGCTGAGACAGTATATGCTGACTCACACTACTTTGTTGATCTCAAAAATGGATCCTATAAAGTACATATTCGAAAAGCCTGCTCTGTCTGGGAGGATTGCAAGATGGCAGATGATCTTGACAGAATACGACATTCAGTACACAACCCAGAAAGCCATCAAGGGAAGTGTATTGGCAGACCACTTGGCACATCAGGCCGTAGATGATTATCAATCAATGAACTTCGAGTTTCCAGACGAAAGCATCATGATTGTGACTGATTGTGAAGTACCTGGACCGGATGAAGGACCTGAACCAGGATCCCGATGGTCTATGCACTTTGACGGAGCATCCAATGCTTTGGGAAACGGTATCGGCGCCATAATCATATCTCCACAAGGCACTCATACTCCACTCACTGCCCGGCTGTGTTTCAATTGTACCAACAACATGGCAGAGTATGAGGCGTGCATCATGGGTCTTCAAGCTGCGATCGATCTAAGGATCAAGTTTCTGAGTGTCTTCGGAGATTCCGCTCTTGTGATCAATCAGATCAAAGGAGAGTGGGATACGAAACATCCAAACCTGATTCCTTACAGAGAATGTGTGTTGACCCTGATCCCCCACTTCACAGAGATAACCTTTGAACACTTTCCAAGAGAAGAGAATCAGCTGGCGGACGCGTTAGCTACAATGGCTTCTATGTTCAAAGTTAAATGGGATAATGAGGCTCCCCGGATCATCATCTGGAAACTGGACGAACCGGCATACTGTTGCGATCTCGAGACTGAATTGGTAACTGAGAAGCCTTGGTACCATGAAGTAAAAAGATATCTGGAAACTCAGGAATACCCTGAAGGTGCCTCTGTCAATGATAAGAAGTTCCTGAGAAGGTTCGCGGCAAAATTCTTCCTAAGCAACGGCATCTTGTACAAGTGAAACCATGATTCAACCTTACTGCGTTGTGTGGATAAGACTGGAGCAGAAAGGATCATGGAAGAGCTACATGAAGGGACCTTTGGTACGCATTCCAGTGGACATACTATGGCTAAAAAGATCCTTCGGGCAGGATATTACTGGTCCACAATGGAAGCTGACTGCTATCAACATTCCAAGACATGCCACAAGTGCCAGATTTATGCAGACAAGGTGCATGTTCCTCCGGTTCCCCTGAATGTTCTGACTGCGCCTTGGCCGTTTGCAATATGGGGCATAGACATGATCGGCGAGATTAAACCTACGGCATCTAATGGGCATCGCTTCATCCTAGTGGCGATTGATTATTTCACAAAGTGGGTCGAAGCAGCATCCTATGCTACGGTAACCAAGACTGTTGTGGCACGGTTCATTCGGCATAATCTAATCTGTCGATACGGCATCCCTGAGAGAATTATTACAGACAACGGTACCAATCTAAATAATAAGATGATCGCTGAGCTCTGCGAACAGTTCAAAATACAGCACCACAATTCTTCTCCTTACAGACCGAAGATGAATGGGGCTGTAGAAGCAGCAAATAAGAACATCAAGAAAATCGTGCAGAAGATGACAGTGACTTATAAAGATTGGCACGAGATGTTACCGTTCGCTCTACATGGGTACCGTACCTCAGCTAGGACGTCAACCGGGGCAACTCCTTTCTCTCTGGTTTATGGTATGGAGGCAGTCTTACCAATCGAAGTGCAAATACCCTCTCTCCGGATAATGAAGGATGCAAATCTGAACGAAGATGATTGGATCCAGACACGACTTGATCAGCTCAACCTTACTGATGAAAAGAGACTGGCTGCTATCTGCCATGGTCAGACGTATCAGAAACGGATGATCAGGGCATTTAACAAAAAGGTCAGACCACAGGAATATCAAGTTGGGGACCTGGTAATCAAGCGAATCATCCTTCCCCAGAGTGATCCAAGGGGCAAATGGACCCCTACGTACGAAGGGCCATTTGTGGTTAAACATGTGTTCTCAGGAGGAGCAATGATATTGACCAACATGGATGGTGACGACCTTCCTCACCCCGCCAATGCAGACGTAGTAAAAAGATACTACGCATGAAAAAAGACCCGCTAGGCTGACATGCCTAGGCAAAAATTAGGGCTTCCCGTCGAACCAAAAGGGTTCGGGCAAAATGAAGGGATGAAATGAAAAAATCTGTACACCCGGCAAGTCGAAAACCTGAAAAGGCGGCTTGGGCAAAAATGGGTATCCCGGTGGACTGAAAACCCGAAAGGGCGGTCCAGGAAAAAATTAGGGATAAAGCGTAATACTATGTCTCATTTGATCACTTTGCATCCAGAATCTGGTATCTACATCAAGTTCAGACGGCATTGTTCAGTCAGCTTCACCTTCAACTAAGGTCATCAAGTGATGAGACGCTCGGAGTTATAAAGGCAATAGCAGAGTTGAAACCCAGTGGATCATTCATTTCACACAGCTGTTTTATTTTCTTTTGTACAAAATTTGTATAAACTCTTTTGCTCGGCGGCGTTCTCTTACTAGGACGTCAGCCTCTTGTATACAAAACTCCTATTTACAGGCCACTCAAAAAAATCAATACAAATATGCTTTTCAGTTAAACGTGCCAATTGTTTTTCTTTTTCTGTTTTGTTTTGCGAAGAACGTCCAAGGTTCAATTTGTGATATATGCATTGACAATAGTTTGCTAACTCATAAATATTTGCAAAGGATTTTATTACAGGTGACACTAGAAACAGGGGCAATAAAGAGTTGTCTAAGCAATCTAATTGTTCTGTCCTCCAAGGTACCAAGGTAGGTTCAGCCAAAGAACATGACCAGTACATCTTAATTCCCCAGAAAGTCCAATCCAGTTTCCCAAGGAAAGTTGGAATCCATCTCCCCCAAGCAGTAAGCTTATCCCCAGTAGATTCTGGAAGCTTATCCCTCGCAAAGTGCGAACGCGTCGACCGGCTTTATTTAAAGAGTTATTTCCTTAACGGGATATAACTGGGTTATCCTCAGCCAAAAGCCACGGAAAGGTCGTCGTCAACACAGTCTTCTTATCCCCAGCAAAGTCCATTAACACTTCCAATATAACGATGATATCCTCAGCAAGTTGTTATCAACAATTCAACAAAGTACCTCTCTCCCCACAGAGCATTGCTTCCCAGCATGGTCGCTAGAGTATTTTTCTCCCTGCAGAATCTTCCATTTGCCAAGTTTATTCCTCAACGGAGTCATCTTCTCCTACCGGTATTCTTGCAGTTATCACCCCCAGCGGAAGCGAAAGCTTATTCTTCAATATCAGCCCAGGATATGACTTCCCGGCACCCGTCAAGGATTTACTTTCCTAGACGAAAACATACATTCGTAAACATCACATACATCATTATAGCATGCATATACGCATCATGAACATACAATATCACATATTCAGAGAGCATCTCGCATGTCATACCACATGACATCGCATACAACTAACGCTTGTCTTTTCAGGACAAAAGTACAAAAATGATTACTATCAATGGTCGCAACCAAAGATCCGATTCCTGAATCTTGCCAGGGTGTATCTGTTGATGACCAATTACCAGATCCGATTCCTGTATCTTGCCAGGGTGTGTCTGAAGAGTTCGAGGATCCGATACCTGAATCTTGCCAGGGTGTATCCGTTGAAGACTAACATTACCAGATCCGATTCCTGTATCTTGCCAGGGTGTGTCTGAAGAGTTCGAGGATCCGATACCTGAATCTTGCCAGGGTGTATCCGTTGAAGACTAACAATACCAGATCCGATTCCTGTATCTTGCCAGGGTGTGTCTGAAGAGTTCGAGGATCCGATGCCTGAATCTTGCCAGGGTGTATCCGTTGAAGACTAACATTACCAGATCTGATTCCTGTATCTTGCCAGGGTGTGTCTGAAGAGTTCGAGGATCCGATACCTGAATCTTGCCAGGGTGTATCCGTTGAAGACTAACATTACCAGATCTGATTCTTGTATCTTGCCAGGGTGTGTCTGAAGAGTTCGAGGATCTGATACCTGAATCTTGCCAGGGTGTATCCGTTGAAGACTAACATTACCAGATCTGATTCCTGTATCTTGCCAGGGTGTGTCTGAAGAGTTCGAGGATCCGATACCTGAATCTTGCCAGGGTGTATCCGTTGAAGACTAACATTACCAGATCCGATTCCTGTATCTTGCCAGGGTGTGTCTGAAGAGTTCGAGGATCCGATGCCTGAATCTTGCCAGGGTGTATCCATTGACGACTAACATCACCAGATCCGATTCCTGTAACCAGCCTGGACACATCTACATAAAAAGTTTGAAGACCAATTCCTGTAACAGGCCAGGTAATCATTTTTCTTTTGCAGGTACGTAGGTTTTGCTAAGGAATCTCTTACGCGATCGACATCCAGATGGCATCTATAAGCCCATCCACCTTCCATCATCTCTTAGCATGGCATCTATAAGCCCATCATCCTATCCATCAATCTCCAAATGGCATATATAAGCCCATTCCCATCACACTGCTACTATGTGAGCGCAAATTTCTAGGCACTCTAGTGTTCAATCATCTTCCACCTTCGGATTACGAAAGGTACGTCAGCCAATCTGCATCCTCAGGTCTAAGAAGATTGAACAGGGGCAACTGTTGTACCCCAAAATTTTCCCTCCCATATTCTTCAAAGATTTGCAAAGTCAAGCTTCAAAATTCCCCAAGGGTTGCACAGTGCAAAGGTCTCCTATACAGTCAAGATTAGGGTTTTTGTTTTGATCAAGAAAATGAAGTTTCCAAAGGTCCAATCAAGTCTCACAAGCCTACAAATATGGTCAAGCATCCTCATATCAAGTTTCAAGACATTCAGCTCAAAATTGCACAGTCAAAAACCCTAATTGCACTACAGTCAACTGTAGGGGCAAAATGGTCATTTGACAGTCAAAAGTTCAAAATTTTGATCAACATCTCATTTTGAAGCCACAAACATCATTTGATCAATGCTTGATCATGATTCTCAAAGCTTGGCTCAAAAATCATCAAGATGCAAAAGTTTCCTTATTTGGACAGTTGGAAAAGTCAACTGTAAATTGACCAGGGCATAACTTTCACATGGATTATCAGAAAAATTCCATCCAAAGCTCATTTTGAGGAGAAATACATTTCCTACAACTCATCTTCATACTTCAAGTCCAAGAAATGCTCTCACAAAAAGTTATCAATTTCAACATTATAGGTCTTTTTCAAAAGTCAACAAAAAGGGACTTTAAGTCAAAGGCCATAACTTGAGATTGGTAAATCAAAATGACATGGGACCAAAGGAATTGGTTAGAGGACTCAAAGACCTTTCCAAAATGTCCAAGAACATGAGAAAAGCTTAAAAATTGAGCAAGTTATGCCTTGTGGAAGTTGGGAAATTTTTGGATATTTTGAAAAGTCAACATTGATTCAAATGACCTAAAATTGCTAATGGGCCCATTTTTTTCCATAATTCATCATCCCAAGCATGTGCACGACCACTTGGCCCAAAGGGAAGTGTTTCTTCATTTTTTATTTATTTATTTGAATTTTTATTTATAATAATTCATTTAAATCAATTAAATATATGAAAAATATTTAACTTAACCTAACAAATCTTTTTGCACATGTAATCTACTCAATAATTCGTGTGAAATCAAATAGGGAAGGATTTGGAGAGAATTGATCTTAATTGGTACAAAAACATATGGAAAAGATTGAAAAAGATCCTAGAAAATCAAATTTCCAAAAAACCATGAATGCAATTGATTTGTTCTGTTTTTCTTGACCTAATTCAGTCTCACATAAGTAGAGAACAAAAACCTAATGCCATTACACACGCAGCTGCTGAGAAACCTGGAAAACAAAGCTTGAATTTTTGTTAAAAAACTCAAAACTGAAAATCAGGTTTTAGGTTGATTCAAGGCACAAGACCTATCGCAAAAGCTTCCTCGTGTCCTCCTGAAGCTAACTGGATCACTTTCCAACCTTCATAAGCCCGGAATTGGTACAATGGAGTAAAACTGTTTCAAATAAAATTCACAATCGTGCATCTTCATTCATGCGTTTATTGCAAGTTTTAATATGTGATTTACATTCCTTATGCTATTCTGAAGCTAACCCATGTGTTTGATTGAATTTTTATGCACCCTACGCGATTATACCATTGTCAATTTCTAGGGTTTACAGGACCTTGGATTAGGGCTTTTCAAATAAGGAAAAATTGAGACCTGGGACCTTGACCATTGAAACGAGCGCGTCTGGACGAAGAGAATCCATGTGTCGCGCCCAATTTATGAGCGTTCCATGGCTAATCGTTATTTTCTTGTATAGTGTCTTAGGCAACGCGTGAAAACCGTTGCCAATGTTTTGTGTATTTCAGGAAAAATAAACACAACGAAGAAGATGGTGTGGTGGCATAAGCTGGTTGGTCAATTCAAAAGTTCGCGCGAAGAAAAGAACGCGTTAACGCGTTTGTTTTATTATGTTTGTTTATTATATTAATTACAGAAAAGCAAATTGGTTCAGCTGGCAAGCATAAGGATGGGTAAAGTACATGACCTGGGTTCGAGCCCCAGGTCTCCAATATTCCCATATTGTTTTTCAATAAGAATTCACGTGCAGGTTCAATATCAAAGCACATCATGCACCTTCAGAATCCAACGTCCACGCGTCCAATGGAATCAAATCAAAGGCGCAGATTGGAGGAATACCATAGGCTTGAGTCAACGCATATGCACGTGTCCAGCAAAAATCCAAACAGGCCAAAATAAATGGGCCAGATTACTAAACTTTAACCTCCATGTTGGGGACTACAACCCCCCCTAGGTTTGCTATTTTGAATATTTTCTTTTGCATTATTTTATTTTTATTTTAATTATTAGTTTAAATTAATTATTTTCACAACATATAAAAAAACATAAAAATCAGAAAAGGGAAAAATATAATAAATATTTTGTTTTAATATTTTCCATAAATAAATTGTATATAATTATTTAGTTTTAAATTAAGTTGTAATTTTAATTCTTTTCATAATAAAATCTAAAAAACATAGAATTAGGTTTAATTAATAATTTTTCATCCTTTTTATTTTTCTTTCATAAATAATATTATTTATTTTATTTATTTTCATAATTAAATTTGTATATAAACATTAGGGTTAATTTAGGTTAAAATGCAATGTTTTCTTAATAAATTAAAAATAAAATAGAATTAGGGTTAGCATTTAATTTCAATTAATTCCTTTTTCTATTAAATCCTAAAATACTAAAAAATACCAAAAAAACAAGTTCTTTCTTTTTTTTAATTAATTAACTCCATCATTAATTTAATCTTTGCAAAAAGGGTCCAACGCCCTCGTTCTTAATTTCTTATTAATTCGCATATTTGTTTTATTTCGTTTAAATATTTATGTATCTCTCCCGAAGCCTTGTAATTAATTATCCGTCGCACTCTCTATTTTCTTTAATTCTTTATTTTTCTGTCAAATCGGCTCCTGGAAATTTTGGCGATGTGGACCCGCGCCTTTGTAATAGTTTAGGAATTTTATCTTTCCGCAATTTTTTAACTGTTAAATAATGGCATGCAAGAATGAATGACGAAATAAAAACAAACGCGTAGATCACCTTTGACATGAACAAGACAAAATAACTGAACATGACACACGAATCACACACCACCCCTAGGGTACGCCTCACTGTTGCCTTGCCTCGAAAGGTGATCGTCGAGTAGAGGATGTCTTAGTAAGTCCTCATGATCCGGGAACCTGGCATGAGGGTAGCTTCTAAGGTATCTTCCTATTGCTTCGGTGATCACCATATCCCGAACCCTCGAATTGACCCGAACACCTCCAACGGTGGTGCTACCTACCTCTCAATGGTGGGATGGCACTACTTTAAAGGACATTTACACAGACGAATTCCTTAGGGTAGGTAGGTTCTCGTAGATACTTGCTCTAATTCAAAACAAAAAAATCAAAAATACTTTTCACACCAACACATTTTCAAAAAGCTTTCGAAAGCATTTTTTCAAACACTCTTAAGGACCGATACAAGAGTCGAACTGAAATTTTCAAAGAAACTTTTTAAAACCCACAGTTGAAAAGCAAACAAACATTTTTGAAAACACAAATGAGCAAGTATCTAAGAGCCCATGGATAACCATGGATAGAAAGGGTGCTAACACCTTCCCTTTCTATAACCTACCTCCCGAACCGAGAGCAATCTCTTTAAGGAATTTTTCTGTGCTTTTGTCCTTTCCATATGGAGAAAATAAAAGACGGTGGCGACTCTTGCTTCCGCGACATTTCGCGAAACCAGCGTTAAACAGTCAGTTCCAGATCCACCGATCACAGGGTGTATGTGTGAAAAGGTGGTGTAAACAGAAAAACAAAACTCAGGCTCAGCCCAAGGAGGCTTCTTCAACCTCCAGCCACACTTCTGTCAAAAACGCACGCCATTCATGCCTTGTTCAAACATCCTGATTCTTTGATTTTCAGCCAAAACACACAACATGAACTATGTAGAGCATTAAATCACGAACTCATACATATAAAAAAGTTGTTCTAACTCTCAAAAATGAGAGAGAATTTCTTCTCCCCCAATTTTTAACCTAAGTTTTTCCCAATGTTCATGTCTTAAATTCTCTCAGCACACACAATATAAATGGAAAGTGAGGATATGGGTGGCTTCAGGGACATGAGTAGGACATAACTTCTTCACAAAGCTAAGCCTAGATATGCTTGGATAGAGAGATAGAAGTTCAAACTTTTACCTGTTCAGCTTGAATCATGTACAACAATGGAGGCACTTTCAATGCAATGTGAGGACTTGTACAACTTGCTTGAAGTTCATGGATGCTTCTCCAACCTCTAGCTTGCTTTGAAACTAGCTGAATCGAGCTATGGAAGTTCACCTGCAAAGTTCAAAACTGAAAATGGAAAATGATGTTAGGGATGTTAAAGTTTGTGTTCAATGCTTGGGATAGCTTCAGTGGGTGATATGGAACATGTTTGAACTCTTTTTGGCCAAAGTGCACGAGTGGAAAGGTTTAGAGAAGTCAAGTTACAGAGGGGACTCTGTATTTTGTAGTAGGATGGTGCTTCTGGGAATGAGAAGGTATTGAAGGTGGTTAGGTCGTGCCTTAGATCAGTTATGAAGTATGCAATGTGTGGAGAAAGTTTTCTTTAGTTGGTTCTTGCAGGAATGAGAGATGATGGTTCAATATGCAAGTTTTCTTCTTGGATAAGCAAAGTTTGTCAAGTTGGGTTATAGGCCAAGGCAGGTCCCTCAAGCATGATGCATAATCTCTCCTTGATCAGTGGGATTAATCCATAAACTTGTGCCTCAAAGATCTGCATTGTACTTCTTTGATTTGTGTTTTGACATAAAGTGCACCTTTTCAAAAATGGCTAAGTTACTTTTTTCTAATTATGGATTAAACTTCCATGTAATGACCAAATGAGCAAAATAACATCTTGGCACAAAGGTTTAGCATTGAATTATTGAGTAAGAAAGGGATTAGAGGCCTGTAACCTAGCTTGTGCATGCTGAGTTTAAAAAATGCTAAGTGTATGAACATGAAATTGGCTCATGAACAAAGTGACTTTTGCCCATATTGACAAATTCGATTCTCCCTAACCACAAGGGTGTTTGAGAAGTTCTTAGACAATTTGGAAAGTTTGGAATATGTACTACAATCCATATTTGTAATGCAAGTTGATATTCCAAGTGGAAGCATGTGAAAAGTGGCCATGAAGTTGGGCAAAAATCCTACCTAAAATAGGTCAAAAAATTTCTAAGTTAAGAATGTTTTGCACCCTTGTTCCAAAAATCATAACTTGAGCTACAAGCTTCTTTTGAGGAAACTTTGTGAATCAAATTTGTAGATTTTGCAATGGAATACAACTTTCATGTTTTGAGTTTTGTTTGAATCCAAATGTATCTTGATGAAAAAATGGGACAAAGTTAGGAAAAAAATTAGGAAATTTCATAACTTAGAAAAATTCTAAGTTATGAAATTTCTTCATTTCAAACCCTAATTTGTAATTTTTGATTTCATGATGAACAAGTTTCACAATTTGGAATGTTTTGATGAAAAATGAATCTTGACACTTGATTTTGACCAAAAAGTCAAAGTTTGACTTTTCAGTATACAATCAAATTTTGCTCAGTTGACTGGAAAATTCATCTGTCAATCTTGTGCAATTGGGATTTTTTGAACTTGTTGAATGTGTCAAGACCATGTCATTGAGTCCTTGAGTCCATATGTGAGCTTGGTTTGCCATTGGCTAGGTCAAACAGTCAAAAATTGCCTTTGTGCAGTCAAAACCCTAAAAATGACCATTTTGCCCTTTTGGTGATCTGATCAAATTTCTTGTGGAATTGTGATCCAAACTTGACCAAATGGTTCATAGGAGTTCATAATGTTGATGTGGGTCAAAAATCATGAAGTTTGACTGTCAATTGACCACAGTTGACTTTTTTTTCAATACAGCTGATTTCTAGGTCAACTGTCCAATTGACTGGGCAAAGATTGGAATCAAGGCTTGAAACTTGATATGGATAAACTTGTGAGTCCAACATGAAGCATGAAAGTCATTTTGGGCATTTTAGATCAAAACATCTTTGTGCAAACCCAAACCCTAATTTGGGTCAACAGTGCAAGGAAGAGTCTTGAGCAGAGCAAAACTCTAACTTGATCTTGAGCTCCAAGGGTCTTGTGGTGAGAAAATGTTGAGGAAATGGTAGGGAAAATTTTGGGGTACAACACATAGCAAGACAACTGTTTCTCCAGTGGTAATTTTTTTGCCGGGTCTTATTCCTTATGAGTCAGACAAGGCCATGCCATATAAATACAATGCTACAATTCTAGAAGACGGATTGGAAGTTCCCATCCAGCCATTGTCTGATGTTAAGAATATTATTTAGGCCGGTCGAGTGACCTGTAGTGGCCTTGTTTTCGCACCTGTCATTCGAGGGAGTATTAATGCTGATAAAAGGGTTGTCGAAAGTGTTGATCCTAAGAAAGCAGTGGGGGAATCTAGTGGTACTACACTGGAAAAAGACGTGGATGATATATTGAAGATTATCAAGATGAGCAACTACAGGATCGTAGATCAATTATTGCAGACACCATCAAAGATATCTATTCTAGCCTTGCTAATGAACTCTTCCACCCACAGGGAATCTTTGATGAGAGTATTGGATCAAGCTTTCGTGGAAAGTGATATGCCGTGGACCAATTCAGCAGTGTGGTAGGGAATATTACATCCTGTAATAACCTAAGTTTATGTGATGATGAATTACCCGACGAAGGAAGGAATCATAATCTGGCTCTCCATATCTCCATGAACTGTAGGAACGATTCATTGTCAAATGTGATGATTAATAATGGGTCCGCTTTAATTGTCATACTGAGGAGCACGCTGATGAAGCTGGAGTACCAAGGAGCTCCCATGCGCCCACGTGGCATAATTGTAAAAGATTTTGATGGATCAAGGAAGTCTGTTATTGGGGAAGTAGATCTGCCTATTCACATAGACCTGTACTTGATTCAAATTACTTTCCAAGTTATGGATATTGTGACCGCTTACAACTGTTTACTAGGACGACCATGGATACATGAGGTAGGGGCTGTCACTTCAACTTTACACCAGAAGTTGAAGTTTGTGCGTGAAGGAAAGGTGGTCATCATAAATGGAGAACAAGAGTTGCTAATATCTCATTTATCTTCTTTCAGTATTGTGGAAGCGGATGAAGTTGTTGTTGGAACCCAGTTCCAAGCTTTATCCATTGATACTTTTGAGGGGATCCCCCTCTCCTTCTTCGCATTTAGTTCAAATGGCCCGGATTTAAGCCGAAGACCTATTCGAGGTCAAGGTCGATATCTATCAGGTCATGGTGGGCCTTCACCCAGGTGGAGATTGGATGGGACGGGGTGCACGCGCCCTCGACAATCCTCGTACCTTCACGGGCGAGGATTCCCTCGAAAACCTTGCTAGACTAAGGGATGGAGTTGTGAGCGGGGACGCCACAACAATCACAACTTTAAAGCAACGTATGCTTTGGCGAATTTTTTTTATTAATAACCATGTATTAAAATAATATTTCGCAAATAACCGGGTTTCGGAAAAAAATACGCAAATAACCATGTTTCAGATGGCTCCACAAAGGAGGAGCCATCTCAATTGGCGCATGCACCTAGGGTTTTGCCCTAGGCGCCATCTCACTTGGCGCCTCCCTTGTCTTTTAGCCAAGTGAGATGGCGCATGCTCCATAAAAATGAGAGGAGGCGCCATCTCACTTGGCGCCTAGGGCAAAACTAGGGTTTTTTGCTGTTTTATAAATAATTCGTCCGTTTCTTTGAAATTTCTCACACTTTCTCGCACTGTATTTTTATTTTGTACTCCCTTATTTACGTAATGACGTCGCCTATGATTTTTAGCAGAGATGGTTACGTTATATTCTCCGCCACGAAACCTGCGATGAAAATGAAATTCTGGCACATTCACTCCATGGAGCGTCTGAAGCGGGAGTTGATGCGGTGGCTAGATGGAGACATCGCCGAGGGGGGAAAAATTCGAAGGATCCAGCGAAAACAAACAACAACCTCGCATGCGACAGGAAGACCTAATGTGTGGTTGGAGGAAGTCAAAACAGACAGTGATGTAATGCTGATGATGCATGGGTCAGATGAAATTGTGTTAACAGTTGTAATTTCCTAGATTGAATATCGTTAATCATTGTTGTACGCGAAAACCCTAATGTAATTTCCTATATTGAATTTCTTAAATTGTGTGAACAGTTTTATTAACGGAAAACCCATAATGTTTACAACACAAATATTGAAAAGATTTATTGTATTACAAAATTTATGTGGTCGAGCTAGACGCCCGATTCGGACAGTTTTTGCGATTGTGTCCGACCTGACGGCATAAACCACACTTTCTTTCCAACCTGTCAAGATCGTCCATTTCTGTTGTTATGCGCCTGCTTTTGGGACGACCCTTCTTGTTCCTTCGCATTTGGTCATTGTGCTAAACTATATCATCGTTGTATTCAGGCCAATAGTCCGGTTTTGCCACCAAAGGAAAGTTGTTGTTGTAAACAGTGAGCAACGTTTCAGATTTATAAACGTTTGAGAGCAGTTGAAGCGCGTCTTGATGGGTATGAGCACAAGCGGCAATGACATGAGAGCAAGGCATACGAAAAGCTTGAAACCTGCCACAATCGCACCATTGAGAAGGTAAAATGACCCTGTATTCTTGTCTTGCCAGGCCTTCATTGTGGTCGATTGTCTCTTTCACAATGAAGTTGTGGCTATGGCGGTCAAACCGTGTAACCATGTGAGTGTTGGCTTTAGCACTTTCAGCCTTAATGTATTTCATACAGCTTTCACTCCATAGTTGTCCTGATTGCAAGACCGCATACCACATTTCACCTCTTTTGGCAAATAACGCAGCCATCCTAAAATACGTGGATTTCACCAAGGCAGTGATGGGGAGGTTTAGTATGCCCTTGAATACCCCATTCATTGATTCAATAAGATTTGTTGTCATATGCCCCTATCTTTGGCCATTGTCGTATGACCTAGTCCACTTTTCGACCGGTATATTATCGATCCACGTACCGGCTTCTGGGTTAGACAAACGGATCTCGTTGCGGTAATATTTGAATGTGGGTTGTGTCAGTGCGTATCCCGCATTCATCACCGCTTTCCTCAATGTTTTGTCCTTGACCTCCCTCGAGAAATTCTGGACGATATGCCTGACGGAATAGACATGCGTAGAAGGAGGGTCATGCCAACCATTTGCCGGATTATTATAGGCACTTTCAATGGAGGCATGTCTGTCCGAGATCAAACAGAGATCTGGTTGAGGAGCCACGTGTGTACGAAGATTTTTTAGGAAAAAGCTCCAAGCACCACCGGTCTCCCCCTCGACAAGGGCAAACACAACGGGCAAAATGTTATTGTTGCCATCTTGTGCAACTGCCATCAAAAGCGTGCCTTTGTACTTCCCATACAACCAAGTCCCGTCTATTTGTAGAATTGGTTTGCATGATGCAAACCCTGTGATGCATGGTTGAAATGCCCAAAAGACGCGACTGAATATTTTGTTGCCATGTAGTAGACTACCATCTTGGGCGTACGCTGGCAATGTTTCCAGAACATAAACACTACCTGGAGAATATGTCTTGAGTGCATTTAGGTAGCGGGGAAGTTCTCGGTATGACTCCTCCCAGTTTCCGTACACCCTTTCAATCTCCTTAGTCTTTGCTAACCACGCCTTACGGTAAGATGGAGTGTAGTTAAAAACCGTGGTGATGTGGGAGATGATTGTTTTCACCTTCAAAGAAGGGTCGTTGCTGACCAGGGGTAGGATTTCTTGACAGATTAGATCATGGTTGAGTTTTCGGTGGTCTTGTGATTGAGTGGAACTTACACAAGTATGGGTAGTCATGGAACCTATGACCCAGCAGTCACCCCTTAGTTTGTATGAAGCGGTCAGCTTGAACATACAGTCAGGGTGGACACACTTGATCTTGTACCTTTCCGGGTTTACACGATCCACCTTATAATCAACCGAGTTGAGCATGTGAAATTTTTTGATGGCCCTTATGCATTCCTCTCTATTACGAAACTTGTCCTTCTCTTTTAAATTTTCATCCGACTGCATATACGGTTGGAAAAACAAGTCCGTAGAAGGTTCATCTCCGCCCATGTTGAAGTTTGTCATGTGCGTAGGTGGTGTGTAGATTTTGTCGGTAGGAATACTTGGGATGCCATCATCGTCAGAATCGTCGTTCACCATTTCATCAAACTCTAACTCGTTATCTTCTTCTTCATCATCAACTGCATCCACCTCATCTTGCTCATTCTCCAAAGGATCAACCTCCTGTGTCACTGGAGGCTCTACCTCCTGTGTCACCGGAGGCTCTTGAAACAAAACGTACAACTCAATAGAGTCGTTTCCAGAGTAGACATGGCTGGAAATCATGTTCTGGAAATCCTCGTCATCTTGAATTTCAACCTTATAAAAAATAACTTGGTTGTTTCCAAAAAAGACTGGACTCTGATAAAATATCTGGGATACCGGGCCTCGCTCAAGTTTGGCCTCCAATCTTTTCTTAAAGTACGAGAAATTTTCTTTCCCGTTTAAGAGAAATCGAACATTGTCGGTGTTTCTAAACAAAAACCCAATTGTGGGACACATGTATGTCTCACCGTTGAAATGTGCTTTGACAACAAATTGTGGTGAATAGGCCATTGTGTAGAATTGTTTTAAGGTATGAAGGTTGGAATGTTTTAGGTTTATTGATTGTATGAAGGTATGAATGCTGGAATGTTTGAAGGTTAGATGACTGATTCGAAGGTTGGAAAATTTTACAGTTTATGTGAATGAATGTTATGTTCAACGTAAGGCAAAAAATTTCAATTAAGTAAGTGATGCAACCCCCGAAGGCTGCCAATAATATTACATGCATGGGCTTATGCAGCCACCTAGCCTGCCACCCATCAACTCCAATGGCCTTGCATGCAACAAAGAAAGGAATCCCAAAGGCTGTCACGTAGCCTGAGCCAATGCTGTAAAAAGTGACACCTCTTATTCGCCAAATGGGGTGGCGACACCATTAATTTTTGTACTCTTTCGCCAAGTGAGATGGCGCCTCCCTTACTTTCCAATCGTGATACATGCATGGGCTTATGCAGCCACCTAGCCTGCCACCTAGCCTGGCCCTATTCTGCACACATAAATGTTTTGTGTAAGACTCCACCCATCAACTCCAATGGCCTTGCATGCAACAAAGAAAGGAATCCCAAAGGCTGTCACGTAGCCTGAGTCAATGCTGTAAAAAGTGACACCTCTTATTCGCCAAATGGGGTGGCGACACCATTAATTTTTGTACTCTTTCGCCAAGTGAGATGGCGCCTCCCTTACTGTCCAATCGTGATACATGCATGGGCTTATGCAGCCACCTAGCCTGCCACCTAGCCTGGCCCTATTCTGCACACATAAATGTTTTGTGTAAGACTCCACCCATCAACTCCAATGGCCTTGCATGCAACAAAGAAAGGAATCCCAAAGGCTGTCACGTAGCCTGAGCCAATGCTGTAAAAAGTGACACCTCTTATTCGCCAAATGGGGTGGCGACACCATTCATTTTTGTACTCTTTCGCCAAGTGAAATGGCGCCTCCCTTACTGTCCAATCGTGATACATGCATGGGCTTATGCAGCCACCTAGCCTGCCACCTAGCCTGGCCCTATTCTGCACACATAAATGTTTTGTGTAAGACTCCACCCATCAACTCCAATGGCCTTGCATGCAACAAAGAAAGGAATCCCAAAGGCTGTCACGTAGCCTGAGCAAATGCTGTAAAAAGTGACACCTCTTATTCGCCAAATGGGGTGGCGACACCATTCATTTTTGTACTCTTTCGCCAAGTGAGATGGCGCCTCCCTTACTGTCCAACCGTGATACATGCATGGGCTACCACCTAGCCTGCAAGAGTGACACCTTACATTTTTTGTAAATGCATGCATGCATATGTGTAACACCCTAAGCATGCAAATGTGACACATCGCAGGCATGCAACCACTACATCAAACTTATTTGCCTATAAATACATACCTTATGAAACATCTCTCACACCCACACAACTCTCACTCTCTGCTACGAAATATTTCTTAAGTCTATCATACTCTCTATTTCTTCCTAAGTCTTTCATTCTCTCAAGCATTCTGAACAATGGCTCTTCTAACAATGGGAGATACTCACAGAGGCACAAGGGAAAACATTGCTGCATTTGTAAGTCTCTTCTTTGGTTATACATTTTTCATACTTCAAATAACGTGTTGTTCATCTTAATTAATCTTACTCTTGTTTAATTATGATCTCAGGATACACAAAGATTCAGAATCCGTTCGCACAAATACCTGGCTCCCGACCCATTTATCATCCCTTATCTGGAATATGCAGGTTTTGGACACGTGATAAAGATCTCCAACTGCACCATTGACTCAAAATTCATTCTTGCAATGTTGGAGAGGTGGAGACCGGAGACCCATACATTTCACCTACCAATAGGTGAATGTACCATCACTCTCGAAGATGTGTACATGCTACTGGGCCTCCCTATCGACGGTAAGGCGGTGAACGGGTCGGTTCAACAACCCAACTCACAGTGTGAAGAACTGTTGGGTAGGGACATGGTAGAAGGTGGTGGAGCAAGAGGGCAGGGAATACTACTCACTGACCTGAAACGGCATTATGCAAGTATGGAATTAAATGAAAATTCCTCAGAGAATGACCGAGGAGTAAAATCCAGAACGTATATTATGATACTTTTTGGTACATTTTTATTTCCCGAAAGTACGGGAAATAGTGTAAATTTCATGTACTTACATTTACTAACAAATTTTGATAAAACTAGAAAATATAGTTGGGGTTCTGCAGTATTAGCCCACATGTACAGTTCCTTGTGCAAAAACGCAGTCAAGGAAAAATGTACATTTTATGGGTGCGCATTTTTACTACAAGTCTGGGGTTGGTGGAGGATGGAGTCCTTAAACCCCATCAACAACAACACTTTTGGTTTCCCGTACGCAACAAAGTAAGTCATTAAGTTATAGCATTTATAACTATTCTGCTCTTTCCAAAATATATGCTAAAAATAACATGTTTCTCATTTCCTTTAGGTACTGCGTGAGGGGTATGGATTACGGCAAGAATCCCAGATTCAATGTCGCACTCTACCGGAATCTGTTGGATCACTTAGGCCCAGATGACGTACGTCGTAGCTTTTAACTTTTGTTCATTTTAATTATTTATACATTACTTTTGCGCTTACCTGATTTAAATTTTATCGCAGTTCGTCTGGAGACCATATTTGGGTTTGGGCCATTCTCCAAATCCAGAGGATGCAGCAACTTGGACTGCAAAGACTGCACTCATTCGGTTCAACATTGTGGAGATGCACCACAACGACCGTGTGAAGATGCAGTTCGGAATGATCCAAGAGATACCAAGTGATCCAACAGATTTGTCCCCCTGGCATCTAAAAAGGGTCGACGCCCAGTGGGGTCTTACCAACTGGAAAGACTTTGCTCCAGAATGGTGTAAAATGTGGCAAAGGCGTCACCGCTACATCTTGCAATCCCCGGTTTTCCTTACTCAAGGTAACATGCGACACACTGATCAATATATGTCGTGGTACAGGTCGGTTAGTAACCCAGATATGCACGTGTCTCATCCGAGGTACTTGGTTGACCCACGCACACAATGGGCACAACCCTCGATTCCCCAACAACAAACCCAAAATCCATCAACCTCAAACCAACCCCCAAGAAGAAACAGACCAACAAACACACAACCACATTCCCCACCACAACACAACTACAATCAAATGCCGTACTACCAACCACAATCACCGCCAAACTACCAATACCCGGATATGCCTCAAACCCAACCACAATACCAACCCCAATACCAGCACACCCACATACCTCATACACAATTTCAGTCTTCCACATATCCCAATATGGCGCCCTCAACATCCAGCCTTAGCCCTGATATGGGAATGTCAGAAGATTATGACCAACCCGACCAAACCTACCATCAACCACCATATCACCAAACAACCCAACATCCACAATACCAAACACCCCAAGATCCATTTCCTTTCTACCCCCCATACTCAGACGACCAATGCTACCGACCAACCATGGAACCCCACCCACCGCCAACACGACCAAACTTCGAGGGTATGGGTAACCGACTGTACCAGAGCGGATCTTCGAGATATGGAGATCTTACTGATTTTATGGATTCAGATCGCATTGACTTCGCTGGGCCATCGACCTTGCCGCAGCAGGAAACGAGACGGCACCCAGCAAGATAAAGGCGAGGACGGGGATGCAGAACTGGGGGTCATTACCGGGTTCCTGGGGATCACTGATGTATCTTTTTTTTTCCCAGTATTTTTTGTATCCAATTTTTTACTGTTCTTTAAATGTAAAACAGTTGAATGTAATTATTTTTTTTTAAATAAAAAATCCATTTTGTTGATCTCTGTCTAATAGGCAACGCGCAGGAAAGAAAATAAAAAAAAAAAATTTTGCCCTAATTTTGTACATAGGCGCCATCTCACTTGGCTTAGGGCTTGCCCTAAGCACTTAGGCGCCAAGTGAGATGGCGCCTCCCTTAAAAAAAGAGGAGCATGCGCCAATTGAGATGGCTCCTCCTTTGTGGAGCCATCTCAAACATGGTTATTTGCGTAATTTTTTCCGAAACCCGGTTATTTGCGAAATATTATTTTCATACTTGGTTATTAATAAAAAAAATTCTGCTTTGGCGCCGATCCAGTGGCGAAACTCAAATAAAGTGGAAAAATATAAAAAATATCAAAACACAAAATAAAATTGTGAAAAAATAATAATCAGAAAGAGAAAAATTAAAAGTATTTTTTAATAATTTTTTCAGTTTTTTTTAAAGTTAAAATGAATTTTTTATGAATTTTTGAAGTTTAAAACAAATAAAATATAAAATCAAAAATTAAAATAAAATTCAAAAAGATGTAGACCATTGGATGAAAGTAAAAACGCGTTAGTAAGCTAATCCAATGGATCAAATGCGATGTGCATATCATGGTCCTCAGAAAATAACACACGTGATCAATTATTAAACAGATTTGAAAAAAATGCGTGGCAATTTGTCATTGGTTGAAGATAGACACGTATGTCATCTTTAACCTCCTTCTAAGCAATTTACAGGTTCATGAAATGGAAAAATTGGAGCTTGAGACGGTACCATTCGCTTTGTCTCTTCAAGATGATTCCAATGGTACCCTCGCGAAAAATTTATGTAAGGTGTAGCTCAATCGTTTTGGAAGGAAAGATTGGAAAAGGGATTTGAAAATTCATGGACAAAACTCACTTCCAGTTGAAAACAAATGTTGCAACTAGAATCATAATGATGAGAGCTTCATTACAGTACCAAAGTTTGAGAGAATTGATGAAGGAATCTACCTATTGAAGTTCAAATTCAAAGCTCTAAAACATGACTTGGCTAGCACGATTTAGGAAGTCTTAGAGCTTGGTTCTTCTTCTGTTATCTTTATTGAAGTTCAAGGATGAAGAATTGACAAAGAAAATGGATTGAGGAAAGCTGTAAAACCAAATTCGAAGTTGCAGAATAGTGGGTTCAAGAGAAAGTTTGGCAGGGTGATTATGGCTATCTAAGCTTGAGAAAATGAGTGAGGTATATCTTTCTATTTATAGGGAAGTTAATAGAATGCTCAAGCGTGTGGAATAATGAAGATTGAAGGAAATTCGTGTGAATTTGCATCATGAGAAGTTTGTGATCTGTTTAGCATCAAAACTTATTCAAACCTTGTGTTTCAAGGCTCTAATCCACTTTGGAAAGTTGGTTAAACATGTTTTAATAAAAAATGTGTGCTAAATTGATGTTTAGAAGCCACAATGTGAATTTCAAATTCTGACTTTAGAGAAAACTTCAGTTTCAAGGTCCCATCTTTGAATCCTTGGTGTGCACGATTTAGGGAACCTTAGGATTTGATTCCTAATGCATTGGAAAGATGATGTCACAAACTTTACAATGTGCAAAGATGGGATCAATTGTATGATTGAGCTCAAAGTTGTGATGAGTCAAAGTTGAGAAAAGATGTTGACCTTTTGTACTTAGAAAAATTCTATGTTTTTCTTCAAAAATTACCTATAATGTTTTAATTCCAAACAAGGCCTTCTTCCAAAATATTTCTTTGATAAATGATGCTAGCTTGAAGTGGACTCCCTAAAGAGAATTATTAAACTTGAATAACTCAAATACCAAATATTGTAAAAGTTATGGTCTTGAAAAATTGGTGAAAATTCATGAGATGACCTATAATCTTTTGCATCCTTAGGGTATCTTCCATCCATTTTCAAGCTTTGCACATAAAATAAGAGTTGAAGTTCACATCCTTAAAATCATTTTGGAAAAATAGTGGGCTAAAGGAGATAAAAATTGACCAAGTTATGATCTTTTGAAGTCACATAAGAGAATTTGATGGCATATCTAGAGGACTTGCAATCTTTCTTCAACATTAGGCATCTTACACATGAAATCTTAAAAATTTTGAATTGATTTGTTGATAACCCTTTAAAGAGAAGCATATATTTGGAATCACCCAAAAATACCAAAAGATGAGAAAGATATAGCCCTTATAAGTTCAAAACCCTAGCTCATAGAGCAACAAAATGTCTTAGAAACCCCTTTTCAAATTTGACAAACTTTCTTGCACAAATACCTTTGTATTGTAAATAGAAGTTGTTAAGGATGATAATAAGAAACCATAGTAACCATAACCACTTCCAAATATTAAGAATTGAGGGAATTATGCACTTGTGATCAAGAAATCAAGAACTTGTCCAATTAGGTCAAACCTCTTCAATCAACTTTTGCATCCTTTGACTTTCTTTTACCAATTGAGGCATGATGAATCATAGTAGACCTTGTCATGATGTCACTTTAATGCATCTTCAATGATGGAGCTTGAACCTCAATGAAATCTTGTTGAAGAAGGCATGGAAATAAACTCATGAACCTATATATCAACCTGATGAAATATGTTGTGCTTCCACCTATAGCATCATCAACAAGAGAAAACATTCATAGTATTCATTAGTTAAAAGTTAATCAAAACAAAACATAGGTGATCACAATGTACAAGTAAAGGTGCTTGGTGATTCCTCATGAGTAAACTTAAAGATATGGAGAAGAACCAAACCCTAGTGTGATCTTGTTGTAATTGAGTTGATATGAGATGATAGAGGAATCTTAGGGGGAAAAATTGGGGTACAACAGTGCCCATTGGAAGAGGTAGGCTTAATCTCTCCAATCATATCAATGCCCCACATCACGAAAGACCAATGAGAAGTCAATACATTCAGAGGAACCAGAGGCACATGTACTTTGTCAGCATAACTCTGACATTTGTGACAAGTTCTGAAATGGCGATGGCAATCAGTTTCCATGGTCGACCAATAATAACCCACTCTCAAAATTTTCTTAGCCATCGTGTGTCCGCTGGAATGAGTACCAAAGACCCCTTTATTCATATCTTCCATAATCTTCTCAGCTTCCTTCTTGTCTACACAACGAAGCAGAGTCGAATCATGATTGCGCTTGTACAAAATTCTGTTACTGAGAAAGAACTTTGCCGAGAACCTCCATATGAATTTCTTATCATTAATAGATGCCCCTTCAGGATATTCTTGGGCTTCGAGGTATCTTTTCACTTCATGGTACCAAGTCTTTTCCTCTACTCCATCGGTATCAACTCGTAGCAATGTGCAGGTTCGTCTAGTCTCTCAATAGTAATTTGAGGAGCTTCATTATCCCATATGACTTTGAACATAGAAGACATAGTAGCTAATGCGTCTGCCAATTGCATGATGGGTCAGCAAGAAAATGGGAACAGCGGCTTAAGCCATTAGGTGTAGGTGCCTTTCAGAGGTGGAATCTTCTAGTTCTTCCTATTTGACCCGAAACCGATCGATCTAGCCATGAGCAGGTTGAAGAGAGCTCTAACAGGCCTTGGAGGACCGAACCCACGTATGTGGAAAAATACGGGGATGACTTATGGCTAGGGGTGAAAGGCCAACCAAGATCGGATATAGCTGGTTTTCCGCGAAATCTATTTCAGTAGAGCGTATGATGTCGATGGCCCGAGGTAGAGCACTCAATGGGCTAGGGTGGCCACAATTCGCCTTACCAACCCCAGGGAAACTCCGAATACAGGCCTAGATCGTTTGTACAGACAGACTTTTAGGGTGCTAATATCTAATGTCGAGAGGGAAACAACCCATATCGTACGCTAAGGTCCCTAAGCAATCACTTAGTGGAAAAGGAAGTGATTGAGCGATGACAACCAGGAGGTGGGCTTGGAAGAAGCCATCCTTTGAAGAAAGCGTAATAGCTCACTGGTCTAGCTCCATGGCACCGAAAATGTATCAGGGCTTAAGTGATTCACCGAAGCGACGAGACCTGAAAGTTGTTCAAGTGTCAGTAGCGGGACATTCTGTCAATCGGGGAAGGTTTTTGGTGACAACACCTGGAGATATCATAAGTGAGAATGCTGACATGAGTAACGATAAATCCTGTGAGAAACACGATCGCCTGCCATTGGAAGGCTTTCTGCGTTCAATCAATCTACGCAGAGTTAATCGGTCCCTAAGGAAGCCCCGAAAGGGCTGTCGTCCGATGGGTACGCGAAAGTGACGAAGTTTCTTTGACTACAGAACCATGCCTGTCTGTTGGAGTTCATTGGATGATCGGGCCGAGGTCTGCCCCCTCTTCCCCTCACTCTCCTTTCCCTAAGATTAACCTTGAGTCATCAAAGCCTTTCTGACTCGGCCTGGCCCGGTCGCCCTACGCGGCTGGCGCTTCAAAATGTAGTTTACTTGCTTACTCGTTAGAGTAGGGGTCGCAAGAGAGTAGAGTGTACCGCCCTACCATAGTTGCGAGTCTGTTTATAGTCGCGACTGTTGTCTTAGTCAACAAGGTTAAAACTTCCAGGAAAAAACTTTGAATTGGGAGGGCGATCCTCCCAGTGAACTGACCGTACCCCAAACCGACAAAGGTGAACAAGTAGAGTATACTAGGGCGCTTGAGAGAACCATGTCGAAGGAACTCGACAAAATGACCCCATAACTTCGGGAGAAGGGGTTCTCTCCTATCTTTTGATTAGGGAAGCGGCACATACCAGGGGGGTAGCGACTGTTTATTAAAAACACAGGACTCTGCTAAGTGGTAACATGATGTATAGAGTATGACACCTGCCCGGTGCTGGAAGGTCGGAAGGAGAAGTGTTATAAGCTTTGAATGGAAGCCCCGGTAAACGGCGGCAATAACTCTAATTGTCCTAAGGTAGCGAAATTCCTTGTAGTATAAGTAGCGACCTGCACGAATGGTGTAACGACTTCCCCGCTGTCTTCGACATGGACCCGGTGAAATTAAATTCTCCGTGAAGATGCGGAGTACCAACGGCTAGACGGTAAGACCCCGTGCACCTTAACTATAGCTTTGCAGTGACAACCTTGATCGAATGTGTAGGATAGGTGGGAGGTGATGACACAAAACTACCAATCCTAAAAGACCACTCTTTCGTCTAAGGATGCCTAACCGCCGCACCGAAAATTCGGGGGGGGGGGGGGGGGGACACTGCGAGGTGGGTAGTTTATCTGGGGCGGATGCCTCCTAAAGAGTAACGGAGGTGTGCGAAGGTAGGCTTAAGCTAAGATTCTGCTCGTGAGCGTAATGGTATAAGTCTGCCTGACTGTGAGACTGACAGGTCGAACAGAGACGAAAGTCGGCCATAGTGATCCGGGAGTCCCATGTGGAAGGGCTCTCGCTCAAAGGATCAAAGGTACGCCGGGGATAATAGGCTGATGACTCCCAAGAGCTCTTATCGACAGAGTCGTTTGGCACCTCGATGTCGACTCATCACATCCTGGGGTTGAAGAAGGTCCCAAAGGTTCGGTTGTTCGCCGATTCAAGTGGTACGTGAGTTGGGTTTAGAACATCGTGAGACAGTTCGGTTCCTATCTATCGTTGGTGTTAAAGGGAGAACTGCAAGGAGCCAACCCTAGTACGAGAGGACTGGGTTGGGTTAACCTATGGTGTATCGGTTGTTATGCCAATAGTAGCGCCGAGCTGCTAAGTTGGTATGAAAGAACTGCTGCTAAGTGGGAAATCCTTCTCTATACAAGTTCTCGGACGAGGTTTTTGAACAGAACTTCGATAGGCGATAGGTGTAAGCACTGCGAGGTGTGAAGCGATCTTGTACTAAATGAAACTACTTTAACTTTCCATAACAAAAAAAAGAAAAGTAAACCTATTCCTCCTGACTCTAACAAGTAAGCAAGTAAACTGCCTGCAATTGCGGTCAGTCTCGCTACCTCTTTAGTAGCCGCCCCTTACTTGCTCATTCGCTATTACTACAAAGTATCCCCTCTCTCTAAGGGGGCTTATGAACTCAACAAATTTCTCTTATGTTATGGGGTCGCGAATAATTTAGCTGCCAACCCTAGTCAGTAAGCTTAAATGAAAAATTCCTTTCTAATAAATAAGGTAAGCTTCATAGCTCCAACCTAGGTTAGAGGGTCGTTAGACCGCCGCTTACTTACTAAGCGCTGGCTCTATCTCGGCCAAGCAACCAAAGCCGGGGACCTAGGTGGGAATAGTGAAATAAAATAAACAGAAGGGGAAGAAGCGGGGTAGAGTAGTTGGTTAACTCGTCAGGCTCATGATCTGAAGATTGCAGGTTTGAATCCTGCCCCCGCCATGTCTTGATTTCTAAAAGTCTGAACTTGAACCCTAGTTTCCATCAAGCAGAAGCAAGACGGACCGAGGGAAGAGGGTTGTTTCCCCGATGACTATGAATGACGTGGTTACTATTTGGAAGATTGGGAAAAGCTGCCAAGCAATAAAAGAAAGCGAGCATCACAAATATGAGGACATGAACACAGAGCATGCCATGCACTATTTTCCAAGAATGACTAGTTTGAATGGTCAGGAGCAATAGCCACTCTACTTCCACCAGCTGAGATCAAAGCACGAAAGAAAGTATTTAGTCTGTATCTGAACCATAGCCATATGCTGAAACCATAAAATGAGATGACCGAGACGATAGAACCGTAATCGCTAGGAAAGAAAGCTGGCGCAAAATAAAGACATACCAGACCGGGTCAAAAGATAGATTGCCCTCCGGCTGCATTTCCGAGGAATTCACTTCAACCGCGTACTTCCATACATCAGAGGTCAAGCCCTCTTAAAGCCCAACCAAAGCAAAGCCAGCGAGTCAGTTCAGCTTTATTGATGTCCGAAGGTGAAGACAAGTAGAGAATTGACCTTGACCGGAGCACCGAGAACGAGAACATATAGTGCCTTTATTTTTTCAATTATGCCCGCTGTGATACAATGGGAGAACTGACTTAAGGGTTTTATGTTTGCAAATATGTTTCGGTTTAGCAAGAGTCTCCACCGACTTTTCTTTTATCCAATAAGGAAAGGTGAAAAAGCACAGGAAAGACCTTTCGAGATATTTTCATGAGTTCGGGGGGTAGATTATGAAAAGGGAAGGTATTAACACCCTTTCCATCCATGGTTTTCCATGGGCTCTTAGTTACTTGTTAGATCACTTGCTTTTGTTTGAAAATTGTGCTTTTGTATGGTTTTGAAAGTATTTTGAAAAGGTGCCATCGTTTAGGCAAACTTTGCAATGATTCCCGTTTGTAAGAATATATGCAAAGTGTTGAGCTTTTGAAAATATTTCATGTTTGGAAAGTGTTTTGAAAGTGTATGTGATTGTTTTAAAAATAGCAAGGATGTTTGTTTTTGAAATTGAGCAAGTAACTAAAAGTAATCTACCTACTCAAAAGGTTTTAGATGTGTTTTTCATCCTCCTTTAGATGTTTCTATCTTACCATTGATTTGATAAGAAGCCCCATCGTTGGATGTGAAGGGACGAGCGTTGGGTCATCGTATGACCATGATAGCAATGTTGTGAAATGACTTAGCACTTTTGTGTAGGGACTAAGGTCATTTTGAAAGGCAACTGTGATAGCGTCATCGAGGGACTATGATCTTTTTCAATTCATTTGTGCTAAGACATCCCACATGCATAACATGGCCATTTTTGTAAGGCAACGAGTGGAATTTCGTTAAGGGTGCATGTGTGCAACTGTGTTTGATTGCATGCATTTTGTCTTTCGTTTTTGGGTTGTCTACTTGTTGATTTTATCTTGCCAAACACACCTAATTACTAACATTTATATGAAGGTAATAAAAGAGTGCAAAAAATAAATCCTACACTATTACAACCATATTGAATTGCATGAAAATATAAAGGCAAAAATAAGGTAAAAGCAAGAAAAATGGATCTTTCAACTTAGGGCAGCAACCCTTCGATTCTGCCATTTTTGGCCCTCTTCGACCTTACCTGAAAAGGGCTGAAAGAATGAGTTTCGACTGAGGCTTAGAAGCCATCATATTTCGACTTTCGATTGGGGCCTGGAGGCAAGCATGTTGTACCTTTCGACGACCTCTTTCATTTGGCCTGAAGGTTAGTATGGAAGCCAGAGGCTTCGTTTCTAACTTTTCTGTCTCCTGTTTCTTTCATTTGAGTTTGAATAGCAATATGGCCCAAGGCCATCACCTTGAGACTAGATTAATTCTTTAAAGCGTATTTAAATGTACCATGAGCAAAAGCCAAGAAGATTGTTAACCATGGCACATATTAAGAGAGTGAAAACAAAACAAAAAGAAGAAAATAGTATGTACATGTTTTAAATGAAAAAGAATACTTATTTACATGCTATGCTGGAAACGAAGGGCCAAAGGTTAGAAATGACTTACCTTGCTGGAGGTTGGAGCGTGTTATGGACTTTGAAGCTGTTGCTTTGAATTCCTATGGATTCGAAGGAAAAGACCTAGGGTAGGTCTTCGACACTGGATTCGAAAGGGAAAAACAGGTGAAATATCCTTCTTTAATGGTATTCAAAGGAAAGAACAAATGGGATGCTCCTTGAGTCGAAGGAAACTGGAATGTGGTTGTTCTTCAGAATTGAAGGAGATGAATATGATTCTGGGATTTTTTTGTGATTTCTCAAGTTTTGATGAACTTGAGAGTTTTTTGTTGTGTTTGAGAGAATTTGGGGGATTCGTTCCTCTGGTCTAAAGATCCTCTCTTCTTTTTTTCTTTGTGCAAATGAACTCTCTATTTATAGAGAAAGGCTTCTGGGAAGCTTGGGGAGCAGAAATAATAAAATAAGGCTTAGTCTGGAAAGTAAGTGTCCACTTGTGCCATAAAATGAAAATTAATGGTTTAGATGGGTTGCTTCTTTCTGAAGGAAAACAGGCACAAGGCTCAAGACAAACTTTTCTAAAAGGTAGTATTATGCTGTTAAGTGCAAGTGGTCTTGGACAACAAATGGGTAAAGGCCTATTTTAGCTTGCATAAACAATTAAGTATAGGGTGAGTCATAGGTTTGAGGCCTGAAAAGGGAAAACACGTAGCCTAGCCTATGGGTCTAAATGTTCAACTTGATCTTTTGAGTCGAATCCTCCATCTTTCTACACCTTTCGACCAGACTAGAATAACACATCATTCGTTTTCACCAGTTGTGTGTCATGATGCAGGACTATGGCGTGTCGAAGGTTTTGCAGATGGATTCGAAGGTGATATGAAGGTGAATTCGAATCATACATGAAGATGAATTTGAAAGTCACAGGAAGGTAGTCATTCATCCAATCGAAAACTTATGAATCCAAGGCCAACAGGTGAGGGGTGAATGATGCAGTCGAATGACACTTTTCAGAAGGTTATTAACTTCTGAATCGAAGGAAGCTTTCAGAATATTATTGACTTTTTGAATTGAAGAAAACCAAAAGGAGACCTTTACTTCCTGAGTCGAAAGATATTCCTGAGTCGAAGGACATTCCTGAGTCGAAGGACACTATTTCAAAGGGAAACAAAAACTCAATTGAAGCTTGTATGAAGATCATTTCCTTATGAATCGAAGGATACCTATTTGAAGTCACATGCCCAGACGAAAGAGGCACGCTAGCAGCAACTTTTGAGCAATCGAAGGAGGTGCAAAGTCCAATCGAAGGGGGCTGAATCGAAGGAGACCTATTTTCCTCCAAATTCGTCAAAATGTTATTTTTATCTGTTTTCTCCCTTTTTGACAGTTTCCTTTTAATTCTGGTGTTGGAAGACCCCAATGTACTTGTGCAAGCTTGAACCTTGAGAATCTTTGTGAGAGATGCCTTTAGATTTGAGAGGGCAATTTTTGGGGTACAACAGCTGCCCCTGTTCAAACTTCTTGAACTTGAAGAGTTAGGTTGGCAGATCCGACATCCGTGACTTGATGGTGAAAGATTTTTGAACACTAGAGTGCCCAAAAATTTTCACTCGAAGATGGACGGTGAATGGGCTTATCGATGCCATTTGGATGAATGTTGGTAAACTCTGGAAGAAGTATCAGCACAAATCTCCTGTTGATCCATACTAAACTTGTTGTTTTACCTGTGAGAAAGGGGTTAGGAAAATGCAGATGCTTGCATGATGCTTACCAGATGTGGTATCATGCTAAATGCATTGTTATGTTCATGCTATGATGTATGAATGCGGAATGTGTGTTTTTGTCCAGGAAAATAAATCCCTGACCACTGCTGAGGAAATCTTCGGAGGTTGAATCCTTGATTGCCTGTTGGAAATGAAGAATATTCATATCTTCAAGTTCTTTTGAAGAGATGCTTTTGCTGGGGAACATCACTCAAAGATCAATTGTTATCTGGTCGTATCTAGGCTTTACAGTTACTGAGGATGAAGTAGTTGGTTGCTATCTGGTCAAGTCTAGGTTTCATGGAAACTTACTGGGGGAAGAGATGAATTAACTATTATCTGGTCGGATCCAGGCTTTGTAGAAAATTCTTTGAAATTGAATAGTCATCTGGTCGGGTCCAGGTTTCATAACAACTTGTTGGGGAGGTGGAGGTTGACTGTGATCTGGTCGGATCTAGGGTTCACAGTAACTTGTTGGAGGTAAGGGTGAATTAACTGTTATCTGGCCGGATCCAGGCTTCACAGTAACTTCTTGAAGACTGCTATCTGGTCGGGTCTAGGCTTTATGGTCTTTTGGAAAGTTGTACTATTGTTTGGTCGAATCCAGGTTTCATAGTGACTTTCTGGGGATCAGGGTCAATTGTTATCTGGTCGTGTCCAGGCTTCACAATATGCCGTTTGAAAACTGTTATTTGGTCGGGTCTATGCTTTGCAGGTTCCTGAGGTTTGATGAGGTCAATTGCTATCTGGTCGGGTCCAGGCTTTGCAGATTTTTGATGAAGTTAATTGTTATTTGGTCGGGTCCAGGCTTCACAATGAACTGATTGAAAACTGTTATCTGGTCGGGTCTAGGCTTTGCAAATTTCTGATGAAGTTAATTGTTATCTGGTCGGGTCCAGGCTTCACAATGAACTTCTTGGCGATTTAGTTTTTATCTGGTCGGGTCCAGGCTTTACAATGAATCTTTGAGGATGATTGCTATCTGGTCAGATCCAGGCTTCGCAATGACTTTCTTGAAAAGATGGAAATGAGGAATGATATCTAGCCGGGTTCAGGTTTCTCAGTCCTTCGTTGGGGAATCAAGAGGCAACTTTACTTGGGAACAAGTAGTTAAAACCATGGTTGGGTTAAGTTTAGATTCTTCTATATCTTTGAAGAGTTGGGCTGGTCGTGTCCAGGTTTTTCATAGCTTTTTTTGAGAAATGAGATCAACTATTATCTGGTCGGGTCCAGGCTTCAGAAATTTGAAGAAGTCAAACTGTTATCTGGTCGGGTCCAGGCTTCAGTATAACATGAAAATTGTGCTAATATCTGGTCGGATCCAGGCTTCATAGCATTTCTTGGTAATAATAAAGGCTTAGTTGAAGACTTTACTAGGGATTAGGGGTTGTGGCCCTGTGATTTGCAGATTATTTGAAAGGGAAATTCTAACTGGAGAGTATAGACTCAGTCAGGCGAGGCAGACTTATCTTGGGGAGGATATACTCAATTGGGGATGATGGACTCATCTGGGGAGGATAGATTCTGTTTTTTTTATAGAAAATAACCTTGGTGGGAAAAGATGTACTCAGCTGGGCGATTCGGACTCAAATGGGGAATTTGGGTTCCGTTGAGGGATTTGTACTCCGCTAGGGGAATAGAATCTCGGTTGGAAGATATACTCCGCTGGGGAAGATGGACTCAGTGGGGAGTGTTTATTCAGCTGGACTCAGCTTGGGAGAATAAAATCTCGGTTGGAAGATACACTCTACTGGGGATAAAAACTCCTGGTTGGGAGATATACTCCACTGGGGACAGAAAACCCTGGTTGGGAGATATACTCCATTGGGGACAGAAAACCCTGGTTGGGAGATATACTCCACTGGAGATGATGGGATTATCTGGGTAACTTTGGACTCAACGGGGAGTGCTTACTCGACTGGGGAAGTCGGGGTGTCTTGTACGTTGAGGAATTTTCACTTGGCCCTGGAAAATAACTCTGTTGGGGAAATAAACCCTGCTGAGGAGATGAATTTCTTTTAGACAGAGACCTCTATGCTTCAAATTTGTAGAAGTTGTTGAGAGATTGAGGCTCTGGTAGGGGTTTATTCTGTGTGAAGAAATTTTTTGTAGGCAATCCCGCTGGGGAAAGGTTGCATTAGGGTTGTCCCTATAGGGATAATGATGATGAGATAACTCTGTGGGGAATATGATCTGCTGAGGAGATCTCCTAGGCTTTAGCTGGAAAAAAGGCTGTTAAGAGATTGCGACTCTGGCCAAGGATCGTCCCGTGCAAGGATATTTTGTGGGCAACTCCGTTGGGGAAAGGTTTATTGCCAACGCCCTGGTGGGGATAATGATGATGAGATAACTCTGTGGGGTTACTTCACATTCATTAAAGGGATGCTTACTGCAGTTGTGCACTGATGCCTTGTTGAGGCTGCTGTTTGGCAGGACACATGTGCCAAATAGCTTTAATTATGTTCATATGCATATATTCATTCAATTTTAGTCATTGGGCAAATTTGCATTCAAAACAGAGACAGACAATTTTGCACTTCAAAGTGTATTTGTATTGATATTTTTCCCATGAACAGGCGTTTTTGTACATAGAGACGGAAATCCTAGTAAGAGGAAATCGTCGAAAAGAAAATTGAGAATGAAAAACAGATAGCAATGTGAAATGATCTCATTGCCTTTCAGCTCTACTATTGCCCCGGTGTCTTTGAATGTCCCTTGCCGTTGATCGAAGTTGATTGGATTGATCCTGGACCATTTGAACTTGGACCTTGGTGATAGTATTGACCGCATTGATTTTACGGGACATAGTCGTACACTTTTAATCCTTAATTTTTTCCTGAACCGCCCTTTCGGGTTTTCGGTCCACCAGGATACCCTTTTTTGCCCAAGTCGCCCTTTCGGGTTTTCAACTTGTCGGGTGTACAATCTTTTTTATATATCCCTAATTTTTGCCCAAACCTTTTGGTTTGCCGGGATGCCCTGATTTTGCTTCGGTGTGTCAACCTAACGGGTCTCTTATGCGTAGTATTTTTTAACTATGTTCACATTTATAGGATGTGGGAAATCTTCACCATCCATGGTGGTCAGTATCATCGTACCTCCAGAGAAAACTCTCTTGACAACAAACGGCCCTTCATAGGTGGGGGTCCATTTTCCTCTGGGGTCACCTTGTGGTAAAATGATGCGTTTTATCACCAGGTCACCAACTTGATATACTCGAGGTTTGACCTTTTTGTTGAAAGATTTGATCATCCGTTTTAGATACGTCTGACCATGGCAGATAGTAGCTAATCGTTTTTCATCAATTAAGTTCAGCTGATCCAACCTCGTTTGAATCCATTCGTCTTTACTTAGGCCTGCCTCAATCATAATCCTCAGTGAGGGGATTTGAACTTCCACTGGCAAAACGGCTTCCATGCCATAGACTAGAGAGAAGGGAGTTGCCCCAGTTGATGTTCTAGCTGAAGTACGGTAACCATGTAGAGCAAGTGGTAGCATCTCATGCCAATCTTTATAGGTTACTACCATTTTCTTCACAATCTTCTTGATATTTTTTTTGGCTGCTTCGATTGCGCCATTCATTTTCGATCTATACGGAGAAGAATTGTGATGCTTGATCTTAAATTAAGTGCACAATTCCCTGATCGTGGCGTTGTTGAGGTTAGTACCATTGTCGGTAATGATCCTTTCGGGGATACCATAACG
The DNA here is from genome assembly GCA_948472305.1 of Vicia faba. NCBI lineage: Eukaryota > Viridiplantae > Streptophyta > Magnoliopsida > Fabales > Fabaceae > Vicia > Vicia faba. The sequence goes on along the minus strand of CATIWC010001393.1, from coordinate 61,671 downwards.
ACAAATAAGATTATGTCTGATGAATCTGGCTACCATGTTCTTGGTGACTGAGGAAAATGAGGCGGCTTCGACCCATTTGGTGAAATAGTCGATAGCGACAAGAATGAAGCGGTGTCCGTTGGAAGCTGTGGGCTTGATATCTCCGATCATGTCAATACCCCACATTGCAAAGGGCCATGAAGAGGTCATGACATTCATAGGGATTGAAGGTACATGGACCTTGTCAGCGTAGATTTGGCATTTGTGGCAAGTTCTTGAATGTTGATGGCAATCTTTCTCCATCTTTGTCCAATAGTAGCCATCTCTTAAGATTTTCTTAGTCATTGTATGCCCACTTGAGTGAGCACCGAAAAGGCCATCGTGCATGTCTTCCATGATTTCCTCTGCCTCTCTCTTATCCATACATCGGAGTAGAGTTGAATCGTGGTTGCGCTTGTACAATATTCCATTACTTAGGAAGAATTTGGCTGCAAATCTTCGTAAGAACTTTCTGTCATTGATAGATGCTCCCTCTGGATACTCTTGCGCTTCAAGGTATCTCATTACCTCATGGTACCACAGCTTTTCTGTATCGGTGTCAAGCCCATAGCAATGCGCAGGTTCATCAAATCTTTCAACTGTAATCATAGGGGCTTCGTTGTCCCATCTGACTTTGAACATTGAGGACATGGTTGCCAGAGCGTCAACCAACTGGTTTTCTTCCCTAGGGAAATGTTCAAAAGTGATCTCTTCGAAGTGAGGAATTAGGGATAGCACAAGTTCCTTGTAAGGGATAAGATTAGGGTGTTTAGTGTCCCAATCTCCTTTTACTTGGCTAATTACCAAAGCGGAATCTCCAAATACGTCCAAATGCTTGATCCTTAAGTCAATAGCAGCTCTTAGACCGAAGATGCATGCTTCATACTCCGCCATATTATTTGTACAATTGAAGCATAGTATGGAGGTAAAAGGAGTGTGACAACCTTTAGGAGAGATGATCACAACACCAATTCCGTTACCTAAGGCGTTGGAAGCCCCGTCGAATACCATAGTCCATCGGGATCCTTGTTCAGGTCCGTCATACGGTCTAGGTTTTGCACAATCGGTTACCAGCATAATATTCTCGTCAGGGAAGTCGAAGTTCATTGACTGATAATCATCCACAGCTTGATGGGACAAATGATCTGCTAGTACACTTCCTTTGATGGCTTTTTGATTTGTGTATTGAATGTCGTACTCACGCAAGATCATTTGCCATCTGGCTATTCGTCCGGAAAGGGCAAGTTTTTCGAATATGTACTTAATCAGATCCATCTTTGAAATCAACAAAGTGGTATGAGTCAACATGTATTGCCTTAGCCGGCGAGCAGCCCACGCTAAAGCACAACAAGTTTTCTCGAGCAGTGAATATCAGGTTTCACAATCGGTAAACTTTTTTCTTAGGTAGTAAATTGCATGCTCTTTTCGGCCAGACTCGTCATGTTGGCCCAAAACACATCCCATAGAATTCCCTAGTACTATTAAGTACATGATCAACGGTCTTCCTTCAACCGGAGGCATGAGAATAGGAGGTTCTTGCAGGTATTCCTTGATCTTGTCAAAGGCAATCTGGCATTCATCGTTCCATTTGACTACCTGACCTTTCTTCAAGAGTTTGAAGAGTGGCTCACAGGTAGCAGTTAAGTGTGATATGAAACGGGCAATGTAATTGAGACGACCCAAGAATCCTCTGATTTCTTTTTCAGAACGAGGGGTTGGAATTTCTTGGATGGCCTTTATCTTGGCGGGATCAACTTCAATGCCTTTATTGCTGACAACAAATCCAAGAAGCTTTCCAGAGCGTACTCCGAATGTGCACTTGTTAGGGTTTAACCTTAGTTTATATTTCTTCAGTCTCTCAAATAGTTTGTGCAGGTGACCGAGATGTTCTTCTTCGGTTTGTGATCTGGAGATCATATCATCTACATATACCTCTATCTCATGATGAATCATGTCATGAAATAAAGCCACCATAGCCCTTTGATATGTTGCCCCTGCATTCTTTAATCCGAACGACATGACCTTGTAGCAGAAAGTGCCCCATTGTGTAACGAAAGTAGTTTTTTCCGTATCTTCGGGAGCCATCTTTATTTGATTATAGCCCGAGAAGCCGTCCATGAATGAGAAGACTTTATGCTGAGCGGTATTATCGACTAAGACGTCAATGTGTGGTAGAGGGAAATCATCCTTGGGGCTTGCCCTATTCAGATCCCTATAGTCTACGCACATGTGAACTTTCCCGTCTTTCTTTAGCATTGGCACTATGTTAGCCACCCATTGAGGATAGGATGTTACAGCTAGGAATCCTGCATCAAACTGTTTCATTACTTCGACTTTTATTTTTTCAGACATGTCAGGTCTCATGCGACGAACTTTTTGTTTAACAGGAGGGAAGTCTTTTTTAGTTGGCAGACGATGAACCACAATGTCGGTATCTAACACAGGCATATCTTCATACGACCAAGAAAATACTTCCATATAATCGCGCAACATTTGAACCAAATGGCTTTTGACACTGTTTTCCAAATTAGCACCGATCCTGATTTCCTTCTTATTTGACTCAGTACCCAGGTTGATAACCTCAATTGACTCTTCATGTGGTTGAATAGCCTTTTACTCTTGTAACATAAGTCTGGCTAGTTCTCCTGGTATGTCACAATCTTCCTCGCTTTCATCTCCGGCTTGGTTGATAGGACATTCAAATTCATAGTTGGCAATAATAGAGTTGTTGGCAATAGGATCCAGAGTGGATGTAGACCTGTAAGAGTGTGTGTGTGTGTGTGCATGTAAGATACATGGCTATCTTTTGGAAATATATTTAAAAGAAAAGAAAGACAATGAACACAAATATTTGAATGCAAAAGAGTCCAATGTACTGAATGATCATATGATTAGATAAACAAAATATAAAACCATTGACAAAAGAACCAAAGTTCCCCATGCTAGGCACATGGCTTAAAAGTCAATATCAAAATGTTACAGACAAAGAGTTCTTGAATTGATTAAAAGCAAAAACAAGTAGATTACTCCTCAATGAAGGAGCTGGGCACAAATTCCTTCGCATGTCAATTGTTGGGCTTCCCTTCGGTTGTTGGGTAGATCCAGTCTTCGAAGGCACACTCATCATCATAATCCTCTACAGCGTTCACTTCATAACTCTTGAGGTGGAGAGACGACTTTCTAGTACGCGAATTTCTAATTTCTTTCTGAGCTTTGGAGGTGAAACTTATCCCAAACTTATCTGTCTTGAATGGGATGTCGGGGAGCTGACCCCACATCTCATTGTTTCCTTCTTCTACCACTGCACGGGCATCCTTAAGAGAAACCATCTTGGGAATAACTTTATCGGCCTTTGGAGTGTTGGAGGAGATTTTGGTGGTGGCCACGACTTCAAATGTCTGGCAAGGAGTCTCTATGAATTCGCCATCCATCTTTACATACTTGAAATAAGTGAGGTGGCTTACCATAAATTCTTCTTCACTGCAAACAGTGATAACCTTCCCTTGAACTGGGTATTTTAACTTCTAGTGGAGAGTAGAAGTGACCGCACCTGCCCCATGGATCCATGGGCGCCCAAGAAAACAAGAATACGGAGGCCGTATGTCCATTATGTAGAATGTGGAGTTGAAAATCTGTGAACCAACCTTAATTGGGAGATCCACCTCTCCATGGACCATCCTTTTCGACCAATCAAATGCCCTCACAACAATGTCACTTGGCTTCAAAACTAAACCTTCACAGTCTAGCTGATCTAAAGCGCCTTTGGGTAACACGTTTAAAGATGAGCCTGTGTCTACCAAAACATATGCCATAGTGGTCCCCTTACATTCAACAGAAACATGCAAGGCTTTACTGTGATTCTTTCCCATGGGAGTTAAATCTGTATCGGAGAACCCTAGACCATTGTCAGGTTTCAGACTTGCTACGCAGTTCTCAAACTGGTCGGCTGTGGTTTCTTGAGGCACGTGAGCCTTTTTCAAGAACTTGATTCGAGCTTGTGCATGGGCGTAGGAACATAGCAGTAAGGACATTATTGATATTTTAGAAGGGGTTTGTCCCAACTGCTCTACTATTTTGAAGTCTCTTTTCTTGATGATTTTCAGAATCTCCTCCATCTCTCGAGTGGATGGTTCTTCCATAACAGTCTTTTTAGCAAGTGCCTCTTCTCTGGCAGGCTCACTTTCTTTCTCTTTCCCTTTAGTACTGGCACCAGCATTGCCGTTGGTTATGCGGATTGGAACTGCGGTAGTGGTTGGTGGTGAAATATCAGGGGAAAAGACTCTTCCTGTTCTTGTGACTTTACTAGAACCAGTGATATTAGTAACACCTGCTTCATTATCATCAGTCTAAGAATCTTGTTTTACCCCATGGTAATAAATATCGACACCATAATTCCATGGAACCGCTTTATTAGAGGTGTATGGAACGGGTCTGGTAGCACTGATTATGAGAGGAGCAATGATTGGTTCGTTTGAAATCCTGATAGGACCTTTGGATGAGATCCTAAGGGGTTTGTTTGAAATTGTTATGATGGCCAAGTCTTCAGCTTTGTCGACTGAATTTTTGATTGCATGATTCTTTTCAAATAGAATTTCGCGGCTATCCATTAGGCGTTGTATACCTTTCCTCAGTTTTTCACACCCATCAGATTGTCTCATATAGCCCACACAGTCCTTTTCACAGCCGGGGAAAGTCCCAGCTTTCAACAGATTGCTCTTGATTACATTCAATAGAGTATTTAATCCTTTGACAGAGGCAATGAAAGTTGTATCTTCGACGGCATTAACACCTTTGTCGTGCTTCGGCATCAGAGCGGTAATTACATTCGGTGTTGGAGGAGGATCAAATTTAATAGTCTTGTTGTCGATTAAATCCTTGATTTTTTTCTTCAGAGCCCAACATTGATCAGTCTCATGCCCTGGGTTGTTTGAATGATAAGCACATTTTGCATTTGGATTATATCTTGGTGACGAGGTGTCAGGATTGGCAGGAGGATCCCGCAATGTCACTAAATTGATCCTGAGCAGATGCTGAAGGGCTTGAGATAATGACATGCCTAACCTCGTGAACTGTCTTCTTAGAGCTTCAACCCGTTGATGATTGGTGGATGGTCTTTGAGTAGCAGTCGGATTGGAGATTCAGACAACATTGATAGACGAATGATTATTCATTTTGGTATGGGCCTTTGCTCTATACACAACATTAACTTCTTTCTCCGTGGAAAAAGGTTTCTTGACAGGATTGGGAGTGGAAGTAGATGCCACAGAGATCTTTCCACTCTTAATGCCACTTTCTACTCTCTCACTGGTTAGGATTAATTCGGTGAAACAAGAAGAAGAGCAGCCAATCAAAAGATTGAAGAAAGGACCAGATAATGTGCTCATGAACATGTCAACATGTTCCCTATCAGTCAAGGGAGGTTGAACCCTACTTGCAAGGTCTCTCCACTTCTGCGCATACTCCTTAAATCCTTCATCCTTCCCCATGGTCATACCTTGCAATTGAACCCTCATCGGTGCCAAGTCGGCGTTGTACTAATATTGATGGTAGAAGGCAGTAGCTAGACCCTCCCAAGTATTGATGCGAGAGCCATCCAACTGATAAAACCATTCAAGTTGTGTTCTAGCCAGGCTCTCTTGGAAAAAGTGAATCCATAGTTTTTTATCAGCAGTGTGCGGTTGTATCTTGCGCACATAGGACTTCAAATGGAGCTTTGGGCAAGAAACCCCATCGTATTTTGCGAAGGTTGGTATTTTGAACTTGTGGGGAATGACTACTCCAGAGATTAAGCCCAAATCGTCAAAATTCAAACCGGGAATAGCTTGGATTTCAACTGCTTTTAATCTGTCTTCTAGCTGCTTGTATTTGATGTCTGCGGGTGGATATTGTTCATTGAAATAATCATCATCAGATTCTTGGTCATTGATACAGCCGGTTTGAGTACTCTTGACCTCACCAATTTGGTTCTCGTCCTCTTCGGATGAATCTTCCTCTATTGTAATTTGACGGGTTGTTTCCTTGAACCTTCTACCCATGTTGAGCAGAGCTTTCTTCTTTGGCTTTTTCTTAGCGGCTAACAAGGCCATCATATCCTGCTTCCCCTTGGCCAGGGCGAGTAAAGCTTCCTGAAATTGAGAATTCTGAGCCTGGAGTTCCATCACAGTTTTCTCTAGATCCATCTTGCTTGCTGAAATAAACAGCGGAGAGATGAGGAAACCTGTTATGCGGACGCCTGTCATGTCATGATGCATGAATATGCAGTATGCAAATGATTTCAAGGATTTAAAGAATTTAAATTTGTATAGAAAAAGAGTGAACAAATGTTAACTTGCATTAAAGAAATCTTGATTTGAATACAAACATGCCTCTTGGGCTTACAACAACAGAAATAAGCATAAAGTAAACTCCTAAGACAGAAAAGTTGTACGCATCTTCTTTGGCGCAATGTAGGTGTTTAAGATCCTTTCTTCATGAAGCTCCCTTGTAAGCTCCAATATCTCCGTCTCGATTTCATAGAACTTGGCTTCGAAGGTGTCTCGTTCTCCTTTTAACTGAATCCAAGCGTTTTGCAAATCTTCAAGAGAAGTAGGCATATCAGGATAGAGGATCGTATGTGGAATGTCTCCCTCGACTACTGGTTCCATGATAACAGGTAAGACTGCTTCGTAAGGCATCTTGAGACTTTGAGTGCGAGCCCTTACCCATTTAAGATAAGGTTCCAAAGGAATGGAATTCTTACGCCTCAATGTCTTGCTATCAACTGTGTTAACCATACCCCAAGCTCGTATAAATTTTTGACGGTAACCTTGGGTATCGCTTTCGTAGTCAAATGAAATTCCTTGGATGAGTACCTCATGAGGGCCATCTCTTCTAGCGTATCCAAATTGTCGCAAAGCTAAACAAGGGTTGTAAGTAATGCCTCCCCTAATGCCAAGTAGAGGGACATTAGGGAATTCCCCACAGCCGTCAATGATGATAATGTCTTCTAAGGAGCGATAATACCAACGGATATCAGCATGTGAAAGTGACATCAATCTTTTAGACCATCTCATACCTTGTTCATTCTTCACCACTGATTGAGGTAGGTGCGAAATAAACCACCTAGCCAACAGAGGAGTGCAACACATCAAAGCCCCCATTTTCTTCAAAGTGCGAGAGTGAAGAGAATGTAATATGTCTCCAAGCAACGTAGGCACCGGATTACGAGATATGAAAACCTTAATCGCATTCACATCTATAAATTGGTTAGGATTTGGAAATAGTACCAATCCATAGATGAGAAGAGCCAGAACTTCCTCAAAGGCTTGTAGATCCAAAATATTCCAACACTCTTGAGCCTTCTCCAACAAAAACTTTGCTAGTAACCCTTTAACACCACTCCTTGTTACCCAATTTGCTACTACGTCAGATGGTTGCAAATGTAGAGCTCGAGCAATTTCCTCAGGTTTGGGGTCTCTTTCGATACAGTTGAAAGGTAACTGATTGAGAATAGGGATCCCTACGAGTTGAGAAAATTCCTCCAAAGTGGGCACAAGTTGGTAATCAGGAAAGGTGAAGCAATGATGCAAAGGGTCGAAGAATTGGACAAGCACCTTTATCATCTCTTCTTCAATACTTGAGGTAACCAAACTAAGGAGTCTTCCATGTGTTTTGGTGAACGGGGAATCTTCAGGAACCCTTGATACTAAATCCTTGAGTTGTGGAGGTATCCTCACAAGACTGACTTGGATAGTGTTCCTACGAGCGGAGGCTATGTCCTACAAAACAGAACAAAGATAAATCCAAAAAATCCTTGAAATGGTTAGTGATGTTTATGATGTTTATGATGTTATGATGTTATGATGTTTATGTACAAGTGCATATACAAAGCAAACAAGTCCTCGGTTTAGGCTTGCATGGGGTTTCAGGTAAGTGCCCTCTTGAAGTTTTAGTTGGCTCAACCTGTCCTAGTTAAAAGTAACCGGGTTCTAAGGGATCTCAATATCACTGATCTTTCCCCCAAATTTCGTTCGATAAGCGATTGACTCGCAACCAAACAAAACTCAAGAGTCCAACCTTAATGAGTGTAGCATCGAGTATCAACCAACTTTGGACTGCACCAAAGCCGGTCATCTCACTACGTCCTAATGGCCAAGTTGGTCAAGTAAGGTTCTAAGGTCAGTTGATGCTTTATGACACCACGCGACGGCCCCGTACTCTCCTTGATTGACTCAAGGGTTACCGGTACCAACCAAAGTTCCACATCAACGTAGCTACTACTTCAACTGTGTCGGTATACCCCGCACAGTTCCCTCACAGTTTATTGCTACTTACCTAAAAGGTGTCCCCAAATTCGGGTGTAGGATTTTTTAATAGTAACTCAAATAAGGAACCAAAAATATAAATCAAGCAAATCAAACAATATAAGCAAGTAAATATGATCTAACCCTAAGGTAACCCCACTTTTGAATATGTCCCCAGCAGAGTCGCCAGTTCTGTGATACGGTGGGAGAACTGACTTGAGGGTTTTGTGTTCGCAAATATGTTGCGGTTTAGCAAGAGTCGCCATCGAATTTTCTTTTATCCAATAAGGAAAGGTGAAAAAGCATAGGAAATACCTTTCGAGATATTTTCATGAGTTCAGGGGGTAGATTATGAAAAGGGAAGTGTTATACCCCAAAATTTGCCCTCCCATATTCCTCAAGAAATTGCCAAGCCAAGCTACAAAATTCCCCAAGGGTTGTGCAGTGCAACAGTCTCCCATACAGTCAAAATTAGGGTTTGTGTTCTGATCAAGAAAAGGAAGTGTTCAAAGGTCCAATCAAGTCTCATATGCTTACAAACATGGTCAAACATCCTCATATCAAGTTTCAAGGCATTCAGCTCAAGATTGCACAGTCAAAACCCTAAATTGCACTACAGTCAACTGTAGGGGCAAAATGGTCATTTGGCAGTCAAAAGTTCAAATTTTTGGTCAACATATCATTTTGAAGCCACAAACATCATTTGATCAATGCTTGATCATGATTCTCAAAATTTGGCTCAGAAATCATCAAAGATGCAAAAGTTGCTATATTTGGACAGCTGAAAAAGTCAACTGAAATTGACCAGGGCATAACTTTCACATGGATTATCAGAAAAATTCCATCCAAAGCTCATTTTGAAGAGAAAGACATTTCCTACAACTCATCTTCATACTTCAAGTCCAAGAAATGCTCTCACAAAAAGTTATCAATTTCAACATTATAGGTCATTTTCAAAAGTCAACAAAAAGGGACTTTAAGTCAAAGGCCATAACTTGAGATTGGTAAATCAAAATGACATGGGACCAAAGGCATTGGTTAAAAGACTCAAAGACCTTTCCAAAATGTCCAAGAACATGAGAAAATCTTAAAAATTGAGCAAGTTATGCCTTGTAGAAGTTGGGAAATTTTTGTGAAATGGCAAAAGTCAACTATCCTTGAAAATCCAATTTTTGACAAAAGGGCCCCATTTTTTCCACTTGGTTCATCCTTGTCATACCACACACGTGTCCCATGGTTAATTTCAAGACCAAATATTGACTTTTTTATTTTATTTAATTTTTGATGATTTAATTCATTTTAATTCTTTGAAAATTCAAATAAAATTTAAAAATCAATGAAATAGTGTCATATGAACTTGGACAATTTCTATGTATCATGAACCAACTCAAAAATCAGGCTAAGGTTCATTTGCACACTAGGTCTAGGTTTTGGCTAAAAAGTAGGAAAAATGGTTAATGGAAGAAACCCTAAGACCAATTCTCTAACAAGCATGAATTAAGGTGAGTTAACAAACCAATTCCCTTCCATGAGATGCACTGAGTCCAACCCTAACTAGAACACAGCAAAAGACTCGCTCAAAAGTGGATTGGAACTTTGAAAATTTGGACATAAAATGCAAATCTGAAATCAGTGCTAGGGATCTTTTCAAGCCTTAATTTTTGTACCAATAGCTTCCTGAGACAATTCTGAACGTATCCCAAATCATAACATCTTCCAAAACTCCTTGAACTGGTATCCACGAGTCCAACTGCATCTTAAAAATTTTGAAATCATATAGCACGATTCAAGCACATTCTTGCAGTTTTTTTTAGATATTCATACTCATGATGATGTTTCTGAGCTAACCCTTGCGTTTGATTTCATTTTTGTGCCATGTGTGAGAACTTGCCATGTGAGAATTCTAGGGTTACAGCTTTCTCAAATTAGGGATTTTGCCTAGGGGAAAAATTAGGGCTCAGGACCACCAGGGTTGAATCCAGTACACCAAGACGAATGGATTGACCTATTCGCGACAAATTTATGAGATACACAGGCCTATTCGCTATTTCTTGGAAGGCTGCCTAACACTACGTTTCAAAACCGTTGCCTTATTTGTTTGTGTTTCAGGAAAATGGAAGGGATGATGGCGTGGCACAAGCAGATTGGGCGAATTTGAATTAGCGCGCGTTTTAAAGAGCGTTGATGTTTTTCTTTTATATTGTTTATTTACTATTATATATTAATTGAAAGTGAAATGGCTCAGTGGCTGGAAAACGCGCGTGTGACCTTCAAGACCTGGGTTCAAGTCCCAGGTCTGGCAAATTCCAATATTATTTTTCCTTTATTAATCATATGCAGGCACACTCTTATGGTCCACTATGCACCACCACAATCCAAACATGACACGTCCTCCTGGGAATCAATCCAAAGGCATAAGATGGACGATCACAATGAACCCCAGTCCAAGCATCACACTTGATTGGAAAAGTCAACAAATTGCCAGCAAATGGGCCAGGCTTTTCAAACCTGCACCTCCAAATTGGGGATACCCCCCCCTGGTTTGCCTTATTGTTTTTTTTCATTCTTTCTTTAATTTTTTCTTTTTTATTTCTTTTCTTTTTATTTAATTAACTATTTTCACAAAAATATAAAAAACATTAAAAATACAGAAAGGACAAAAAAAATATAATTAATTTTGATTACTTTTATAAATAAATTAAAATGTGTAAATTATTTAGTTTTAATTAGGTTTTCAATTTTAATCTCTTTTTAATAAAAATCCAAAACAACATAGAATTTAGGATTAATGACTTTTAATTTCCTTTTTTTATTTTTCCCTTTTTTCCAGAATAATAATATTATTTTTTTATTTTTCATAAATCAAAAATTGTACATAAATTAATTTAGAATTAAATTAGGTTAGAAATTAAATCTCTTTCTTAAAAACTTAAAAAACATTAGAACTAGGGTTTAGCATTTTAATTTTAAATAATTTTTCTCTTTTTCTTTTAGACCTAAAAAACACAAAAACATTATTTTTCATTTAATTTTTAATTTTAGATTCCTTGATTAATTTTAATTATTTGTAAAAGGGTCCAACGCCCTAATTTTGTTTAATCTCTTTATTTCGCGCATTTGTTTTATATTGTTTAAATAATTCTGTATATGCCCCAAAGCCTTGTAATAAGTTTAGATTTATTTCTTGCACTTTTATTTTATTGTTTTTTTTTTTACTTTCAGTCAAATCGGGTTCGGTTTTTTTTTTTTGGCGATGTGGACCCGCGCCAGTTGTAATAGTCTAGATTTATTTTCTCGCAAATATATAACTGTTAATAAATATGCATGAAAGAATGAATGCCCAAAAATAAAATCGAATCGATAGATCACCAATGCATGACAAGACAAATAATAAACTGAAAATGACACATAATTCACACACCACCCCTAGGGTACGCCTCACTGTTGCCTTTCGAAAGGTGGTCATCGAGTAGAAGACGTCTTAGTAAGTCCTCATGATCCGGGAACCTGGCATGAGGGTAGCTTCTAAGGGGTCTTCCCATTGCTCCGGTGATCACCATGTCCCTAAAACTCGAATTGACCCGAACACCTCCAACGGTGGTGCTACCTACCTCTCAATGGTGGGATGGCACTACTTTTAAGGACATTTACACAGACGAATTCCTTAGGGTAGGTAGGTTCTCAAGGATACTTGCTCTCTTCAAAACAAAAATTCAAAGACTTTTCACACTAACACTTTTCAAAAGCTTTCAAAGCAAATTTTTCAAACACTCTGACGTACGAGTCGAACTGAAACTTTTCAAAGAATATTTTTGAAACCCACATTGAAAAGCAAACAAACAATTTTGAAAACACATTGAGCAAGTACCTAAGAGCCCATGGATAACCATGGATAGAAAGGGTGCTAACACCTTCCCTTTCTATAACCTACCTCCCGAACCGAGAGCAATCTCTTTTAAGGAATTTTTCTGTGCTTTTGTCCTTTCCATTTGGAGAAAATAAAAGACGGTGGCGACTCTTGCTTCCGCGACATTTCGCGAACCAGCGTTAAACAGTCAGTTCCAGATCCACCGATCACAGAACTGGCGACTCTGCTGGGGAATAAAACTTAAAGTGAGGTGTACCTTAGGACTAAGATCACTGTGTTTTCAATTGCTTTCCTTGTATGCTTTAAAATTGTGGGTTGCTTGGGAGATCTATAGATCCTAACCCGGATCTGGGGGATACCTTTCTTAGAAAGTAGCAACAAGGCTGTGAGGGAACTGTGCGGGGTATACCGACATGGTTGAAACAGTCTGCTACGTTGATGTGGCACTTTGGTGCGTACCGGTAACCCTTGAGTCAGTCAAGGAGAGTACGGGGCCTCCATGTGGTGTCATGAAGCATCAACAGACCTTAGGAACCTTAATTGAACCATCTTGGCCTCTTTAGGGTAGTGAGATAACTGACTTTGGTGCAGTCCGAGGTTGGTTGATACTCGATACTACACTCAATTGAGGGTTGCTTTCCTGGAATATTTCGGTCGCCAGTTCAGTGGCTAAATCGAAACGATGAACAATGAAAGCAATCCCGTGATATTGGGAACCTTAGAACCCGGTTACTTTGATTAGGACAGGATGAACCCACCAACTTCAAGAGGGTACTACCCAGACCCCATGCTGGCCTTAAACCTTAAGGGCCTGTCTTGTGTGCCTTGTGTGCCTTACATGTTTGTCTTTGTAAATATCTGTGGTGTGTTTAATCATAGCATCATGACATCATCCAGCATCATATGCATTGACTAACCATTTCAGGGGTTCGAATTTTCATCTTTGTCCTTGTTTTGTAGGACATGGAAACTGTTCGTAGAAAGACAATTCCAATCAGTCTTGTGAGGATCTCTCCTCAGCTTAAGGAGCTTATATCCAGGATTCCCGAGAACTCTTCATTCAGTGAAAGGCATGGAAGCCTCACCAGCTTGGTCAACACCAACATTGAGGAAGATATGATAAAAGTCCTGTTCCAATTCTTTGACCCTCTGCATCACTGTTTCACCTTCTTGGACTATCAGTTGGTACCTACATTGGAGGAGTTCTCCCGACTCCTGAAGATCCCTATTCTTGATCAGCTACCCTTCAACGGTACAGAAAAGGAACCTAAGCTTGAAGAGATTGCTAAAGCCTTGCACCTACAGTCATCTGACCTCAAGGGACATTGGGAAGTTAGAAGTGGTATCAAAGGGTTCTTAGCCAGGTTTCTGTTTGAAAAGGCCTATGATTGTTGGAACTCCCTTGACTTACAAGCTTTTGAAAAGGTTGTGGCTCTTCTTGTTTATGGTTTGGTGTTGTTCCCTAACCCAGACCAGCTCATTGATATCAGTGTCGTCCAGATCTTTATATCCAGGAATCCTATACCTACGCTACTGGGGGACATCCTTCACTCATGTTACACTCGAACCATGAGAAAAAGAGGTGTCCTAATGTGTTGCACTCCTCTCCTGGGAAAGTGGTTTATTTCGCACCTTCCACAATCAGTCCTGAAGAACGAGCGGGGTTTGAGATGGTCACAACGGTTGATGACTCTTACACATGCAGATATACATTGGTGCCCTAGGTCCAGAGAAGATGTCACTATCATTGATCGTTGCGGGGAGTATCCTAATGTTCCTTTACTTGGAATCAGAGGGGGTATTACTTATAGTCCATGCCTGGCTTGGAGACAATTTGGTTATGCTCGGAGGGATGGTCCTCATGACATGTTGATTCCTGACATAGTTTTTGACTTCGACAACGATACTCAAGGACTTCGCCAGAGATTTATCAGAGCTTGGAGGATGCCTAGTAGGATAGACAGCAAGACACTGGGGCACAGGAACTCCATCCCTTTGGAGCCTTACCTCAAGTGGGTACGAGCCCGCTCTCAGAAGTTAGTAATGCCTTATCCTCACATGCTTCCAGTAATCAAAGAGCCTGCCTTGGAAGGAGAGGTGTCTCATGTTATTCAGCACCCTGATATGCCCACATCCTGGGAAGAGATGCAGAAGAGTTGGATCCAGCTTAAGGAAGAGCGGAATTCTCTTGAGACTAGTTTGCATGCCAGTGAAGAGAAGGTCTTGGAGCTCACCCGCCTGTTGCATGAGGAAAGGAGTCTCAACACTTACATAGCTCCAAAGAAGATGCGCAACATATTTTGGATGTGATTTGATCTTTTTGTACTTTTGCCCATGAGGCTTTGATGTATCAAACAATGATTTTCTTAATAATAACGCGTGTTCCTTTTGGTCTACAACAAATTTGAAAGTTCGAACTCTTGAATGCATTGCATAAACACATATCATTCATCATGTGCATCATAAATACTCTTCTTTTCAGGTTGTTTACCGTTCTTCGCTGTTTATTTCAGCATCATGAACCCTCCTGAATCATCAACCGATGCGGCTATCAAGGCTCTTCAGGCGCAGAACGTCCAGTTTCAGGCGCAAAACGCCCAATTTCAGGAGCTGATCAAGGGCTTGTCTCAGGGTCAACAAGAGTTAAAGACCATGCTGTTGAAGAAGACTAAGAAGAAGAGGAGGACTGTGCTATTTAACACTGGGCGCAGACTCGGGAACACTTTGGTTGTTGAAGCTGAAAGGACTCCTCCATCTGTGACGGAAGGTAGTCACCATGAAAGGGAGGTCACTACTCCTGTGGGCTCTGATACTGAAACAGACTTCAACGACGACCAGTACCCTCCTGCTGAAGACCGGTACAAACAGCTGGAAGACAGATTAAAGGCTGTGGAAGTTCAACGGGTGCCTGGATTGGATTTCGGAGACTTGGGGTTATCTACTGGAGTGGTGATCCCACACAAGTTCAAAACACCTGCCTTCGTGAAGTATGATGGGGCCTCCTGTCCCAAGATGCACCTCCGTTCTTATGTAAGGAAGATCCAGCCTTACACAGCAGACAAGAACCTTTGGATCCACTTCTTCCAGGAGAGTCTTTCAGGGACTCACCTCGATTGGTTCTATCAGCTAGATGGAATCAGCATTCGTAACTGGGAGGATCTGGCCACTGCTTTTTACAAGCAGTATCAGTATAATGCCGACCTCGCTCCTACGCGTACCCAGCTCCAGGGTATGTCGCTAGGGTCGGGTGAAGGTTTTAAGGAGTATGCTCAGAAATGGAGAGACCTGGCTGGCAGGGTGCAGCCACCGTTGACGGATCGGGAGCTGGTAGATATGTTCTTGGGGACCCTGTCTGGTCCATTTTTCAATCATCTCATTGGTAATTCCTCTGCCGGGTTTACCGATCTAATCCTGACTGGTGAAAGGATTGAGGCCGGTATAAAATCAGGGAAGATACAGAAAGTTGCCTCCTCCAGTACTGAGAAGAAACCCTTCAAAAAGGAGGCTAGTGCTGTATATAACTCCCGGAGAACAGAGCGACCTGAGCACCGCCAATCTGTCAGTGCAGTAATGATTGCCAAACCTGCTGCCGCTCCTCGGCCAACTAATCCACAAAAGTTTGAAAGACCCCGGAGAGAGTTTACCCGGTTAAGCATGACCTTATCACAGATCCTGCCACAGTTACTATCCACCAATTTAGTGACTGTCAAGGAGGCTCCAAAGTTTCCTAACACTGCATCCCCCAAGTTCAATCCAAATGCTCGCTGTGCTTATCACTCTGATAGCCCGGGGCATAACACAGATGACTGTTGGGCCCTAAGAAATAAGGTTCAAGATCTCATTGATGCAAAAGAGATACAGTTTGAGGCGCCCGAGAAGCCGAATGTTGTAAATGCTCCCATGCCCCAGCATGGAGTGAACGCTGTTGAGGAGAATTTGTATGTAGCTTCGGTGGATGATGTTGCTACTCCGTTGCTGATGGTTAAGAGGAATCTGTTGTTAGCCGGTTTATTTCCGGGATGTAGCGAAAGTTGCCCTCTATGTGTTGCTTCCCCTGTTGGTTGTTCTCTGTTGAAGTCAGGCATCCAAAACCTGATAGATAATAGAGAGATTTTGTTTGAAAAGACTGTTGTTCCTGCTGCTCCTGTTGAAGAAGTGTCAATCGTTACCATCTTCAACAACTATTCCGAGGCTCCTTCAAAGAAGCCTACACAAGTTTTGTCAGTTCACAAGAATGTTCCCATCACCATTACTGTTCCGGGGCCTATACCCTACAAATCTGATAAGGCTGTCCCATGGCACTATGGGGCGGATGTTTATGTTCTGAGTGTGAAGCAAGAGTGCAACATTGATACTGGTGTCTCCAACATCACCGGGCCTGCTAAGGTCACTCGTAGTGGAAGACTGTTCTCGCCAGACATTGCTCCTCCAGCAATTCATAGGCCTTTGATCTTCACACCTGCCAGAGTGCCTGTTTCTCCTTCTGACCAAGTATCCACCCCTGCTGCTGAGTCATCTGATACTCGGGGCAAGGGAATTGCTGCTGATGTGCCTGCCAGGACGGAGGCACCAAAGACCATTGTTGAGGCTTCCAAGCAGGAAATGGAAGAAATTCTCAAGATAATAAAGAAAAGTGATTTCAATGTTGTGGAACAGCTGGGGCACACCCCCTCTAAAATCTCCATGTTGTCACTGCTGCTGTGTTCAGAGGCCCATGCAAAGGCTCTGATTGCTTTCTTAAAGACTGCCCATGTACCCCAAGATACGACTGCTGACCAGTTCACCGATTGTGTGGCCAACCTAACTGCTGATAATGGCCTGGGTTTCTCTGATGCCGATCTGACAGCAAAGGGGAAGAACCATAATGATGCCCTGCATGTCTCCATTGAATGCAGGGGCACTACTCTTGCTCATGTGCTGGTTGACACAGGTTCTTCATTAAATGTGCTGCCCAAGAAGGCTCTGGATAGGCTGGATTGTGAGGGTCTAGAGCTCAAACCAAGTAGCATTGTTGTCCGGGCCTTTGACGGGTCCAAAAGAATGGTGCATGGTGAAGTGGACATCCCAATCAGGGTTGGGTCACAAGTATTTGATTCAAAATTTTATGTGATGGACATCCATCCGTCCTATTCTTGTTTGCTGGGTCGCCCATGGATCCACAAGGCTGGAGCGGTGACCTCCACATTGCATCAGAAGCTCAAGTACCCGGTCAGGGGGAGGATCGTAACAGTGCAAGGGGAGGAGGAATACATGGTCAGCCACCTCAACTCTTTCAGATACGTGGAAATGGATGGGGAGTTCATTGAAACCCCCTTTCAACATTTTGAGGAGGTACCACCAACCTTGGCAACAGCAGAAGATGAAGAGGTTTCTCCTATGAAGATGGCCTCCTTAAAGGACGCCCGGGCTGTGATCGAAAAAGGTGAATGTGCAAATTGGGGCAAGCTCCCTGATCTTACTCCTAAGACTAACAAGTTTGGGCTGGGTTTCACCACGGAAGCTCAGAAAGCGGTGCGCAAGGCAAGAATTGGAAGACCTCCGTTGCTCATCACTCAGCATGGAGTGAATGCTATTGGAGAGGAAGATGAAGTGGGAGAGTCAGAGTTCGATAGCTGGATCTACCCAACGGCCGACGGTGGATTGACCAATTGGACTGCTAAAGATTTTACTCCCATAACTTTTGTTCCCCAGTAATGAATTTCTTTGTTTTTGATTTGTAATAAACAATAATTTGAGACTATATGGCCCGGTGTCTTACCCGGGGCACCGTGGTTTTATCTATGAGGGCTTTTTGTTTATCACTATCATATATCATGAATAAAAGCATTGGACGTTTTTTACATTTCAAATTTTGCGTTCCTTTTCTTTCCTTTCTTTACATATTGCAAAACAGCTGTATTTACACACACACTCACTCATACAGGTTTCAATCCACTCTGGATCTCACTGGTAACGACTCTGCTACTGCCAGTTATGACTTCGAAAATCCGATCAACTTAGCCGCCGACGAAGGTGAAGATGATTGCGAAGTGCCTGGTGAACTTGCAAGACTGTTACAACAGGAAGAGAGGGCAATTCAACCCCATGAAGAGCCAGTGGAAATAATAAACTTGGGTACGGAGGAAGACAAGAAAGAGGTGAAGATTGGTGCCAACCTAGAACTCAGCGTGAAGCAACGGTTGACTCAGATGCTGCAGGATTATAAAGAAATCTTTGCCTGGTCCTACGAAGATATGCCCGGATTAGATACCGACATTGTGGTCCATCATTTACCAACTAAAGAAGATTTCCCTCCGGTTAAGCAAAAGGTTCGTCGGATGCGTCCAGAGATGTCTGAGAAGATTAAAGCCGAGGTTATGAAGCAGTTTGATGCCGGGTTTCTTGCGGTAACTTCTTACCCTCAGTGGGTTGCTAATGTGGTGCCGGTACCAAAGAAGGACGGCAAGGTCAGGATGTGTGTCGATTACAGGGATCTGAACAGGGCCAGCCCCAAGGATGACTTCCCTCTACCCCACATTGATGTCCTTGTTGATAATACCGCTCAGCATAAAGTGTTCTCTTTTATGGATGGTTTTTCAGGCTACAATCAGATCAAGATGGCTCCGGAAGACATGGAAAAGACTACATTTGTTACTCAGTGGGGCACCTTCTGTTACAAAGTCATGCCTTTCGGACTGAAAAATGCTGGGGCAACCTACCAACGTGCCATGGTTACTTTATTTCATGATATGATCCACCATGAGATAGAAGTGTATGTGGACGACATGATCGCTAGGTCCCAGACTGAGGAAGAACACCTTGATCATCTGCAGAAACTGTTTGACCGGTTGAAACTATACAAGCTGAGGTTGAACCCGAACAAGTGCACCTTCGGGGTAAGATCTGGAAAGTTGCTAGGCTTTGTGGTCAGTGATAAAGGAATTCAAGTGGACCCTGCTAAGGTCAAAGCTATTCAAGAGATGCCAGTTCCTAAGACAGAGAAGGAAGTCAGAGGCTTTCTAGGACGTCTGAATTACATTGCTCGGTTCATCTCACATTTAACTGCTACCTGTGAACCAATCTTCAAGCTGCTGAAGAAAGATCAGGTAGTACGTTGGAATGATGAATGCCAGGCTGCTTTTGACAGAATCAAAGAATATCTCCAAGAACCACCCATCCTTATGCCACCAGTTGAAGGGAGACCTTTGATACTTTACCTGACAGTGCTTGATAATGCAATGGGGTGTGTGCTGGGGCAGCATGACGAGTCTGGCCGAAAAGAGCATGCCATTTATTACCTTAGCAAAAAGTTTACCGACTGTGAGACCCGATACTCACTGCTTGAGAAAACTTGCTGCGCTTTGGTATGGGCTGCTCGCCGGCTGAGACAGTATATGCTGACTCACACTACCTTGTTAATCTCAAAAATGGATCCTATAAAGTACATATTCGAAAAGCCTGCTCTGTCTGGGAGAATTGCAAGATGGCAGATGATCTTGACGGAATACGACATTCAGTACACGACCCAAAAAGCCATCAAGGGAAGTGTATTGGCAGACCACCTGGCACATCAAGCTGTAGATGACTACCAATCAATGAACTTCGAGTTTCCAGACGAAAGCATTATGATAGTAACTGACTGTGAAATACCTGGACCGGATGAAGGACCTGAACCGGGATCCCGATGGTCTATGCACTTTGACGGAGCCTCCAATGCTTTGGGAAATGGTATCGGCGCCATAATCGTATCTCCACAAGGCACTCATACTCCACTCACCGCCCGGCTGTGTTTCAACTGTACCAACAACATGGCGGAGTATGAAGCGTGTATTATGGGTCTTCAAGCTGCGATCGACCTGAGGATCAAATTTCTGAGTGTCTTTGGAGATTCCGCTCTTGTGATCAATCAGATCAAAGGAGAGTGGGATACGAAACACCCAAACTTGATTCCTTACAGAGAATGTGTGTTGGCCCTGATCCCCCACTTCACAGAAATAACATTTGAGCACTTTCCAAGAGAAGAGAATCAGTTAGCGGACGCGTTAGCTACAATGTCTTCAATGTTCAAGGTTAAATGGGACAACGAGGCTCCCCGGATCATCATCTGGAAACTGGACGAACCGGCATACTGTTGTGATCTCGAAACTGAATTGGTAACTGAGAAGCCTTGGTACCACGAAGTGAAGAGATACCTAGAAGCTCAGGAATACCCTGAAGGAGCATCTGTCAATGATAAGAAGTTCCTGAGAAGGTTTGCAGCCAAGTTCTTTCTTAGCAACGGTATCTTGTACAAGCGAAACCAGGATTCAACTCTACTGCGTTGTGTGGATAAGACTGAAGCAGAAAGAATCATGGAAGAGCTACATGAAGGGACTTTTGGTACACACTCCAGCGGACATACCATGGCAAAGAAGATTCTACGGGCAGGGTATTACTGGTCCACCATGGAAGCTGATTGTTACCAACATTCTAGGACATGCCATAAATGCCAGATTTACGCAGACAAGGTGCATGTTCCTCCGGTTCCCCTGAATGTTCTGACTGCGCCTTGGCCGTTTGCAATGTGGGGCATAGACATGATCGGTGAGATTAAACCTACGGCATCCAATGGACATCGCTTCATCCTAGTGGCGATTGATTATTTTACGAAGTGGGTTGAGGCAGCATCCTATGCTACGGTAACCAAGACTGTTGTAGCACGGTTCATTCGGCATAACCTGATCTGTCGGTACGGTGTCCCTGAGCGGATTATTACAGATAACGGTACCAATCTGAACAATAAGATGATTGCTGAGCTCTGCGAACAGTTCAAGATACAGCACCACAATTCTTCTCCTTACAGACCGAAGATGAATGGGGCTGTAGAAGCAGCTAATAAAAACATCAAGAAGATCGTGCAGAAGATGACAGTAACGTATAAAGATTGGCACGAGATGTTACCGTTCGCTCTGCATGGGTATCGTACTTCAGCTAGGACGTCAACCGGGGCAACTCCTTTCTCTCTGGTTTATGGCATGGAAGCAGTCTTGCCGATTGAGGTACAAATTCCTTCTCTCCGGATAATGAAGGATGCAAATCTGAATGAAGATGATTGGATCCAGACACGACTTGATCAGCTCAACCTTATTGACGAAAAGAGACTTGCTGCTATCTGTCATGGTCAGACGTATCAGAAACGAATGATCAGGGCATTTAACAAAAAGGTCAGACCACAGGAATATCAAGTCGGGGATCTGGTGATCAAGCGAATCATCCTTCCTCAGAGTGATCCAAGGGGCAAATGGACCCCTACGTACGAA
The DNA here is from genome assembly GCA_948472305.1 of Vicia faba. NCBI lineage: Eukaryota > Viridiplantae > Streptophyta > Magnoliopsida > Fabales > Fabaceae > Vicia > Vicia faba. Next base: position 40,225 of record CATIWC010001393.1, on the reverse strand, counting down.
GGGCCATTTGTGGTTAAGCATGTGTTCTCAGGAGGAGCAATGATATTAACCAATATGGATGGTGACGACCTTCCTCACCCCGCCAATGCAGACATAGTTAAAAAATACTACGCATGAAAAAAGACCCGCTAGGCTGACATGTCTAGGCAAAAATTAGGGCTTCCCGTCGAACCAAAAGGGTTCGGGCAAAATGAAGGGATGAAAATAAAAAAATCTGTACACCCGGCAAGTCGAAAACCTGAAAAGGCGGCTTGGGCAAAAATGGGTATCCCGGTGGACTGAAAACCCGAAAAGGCAGTCCAGGCAAAAGTTAGGGATAAAAGCGTAATACTATGTCTCATTAGATCACTTTGCATCCAGAATCCGGTATCTACATCAAGACGGCATCGATCAGTCAGCTTCACTTTCAGTCAAGGTCATCAAGTGATGAGACGCTCAGAGTTATAAAGGCGATAGCAGAGTTGAAACCCAGTGGATCATTCATATTTCACACAGCTGTTTTATTTTCTTTTGTACAAAACTTGTATAAACTCTTTTGTTCAGCGGCGTACCTCTTACTAGGACGTCAGCCTCTTGTACACAAAGCGCCTATTTTCAGGCTATTCAAAATCAATACAAATATATTTTTCAGTTAAACGTGCCAACTGTTTTTCTTTTTCCGTTTTGTTTTGCGAAGAACGTCCAAGGTTCAATTGGTGATATGTGCATTGACAATAATTTGCTAGCTCATAAATATTTGCATACGAAACAAAGAATTAATTGCAGGTGACATTAGAAACAGGGGCAATAAAGAGTTGTCTGAGCAGTCTAATTGTTCTATCCTCCAAAGTACCAAAGTAGGTTCAGTTAAAGAACCTAACCAAGCATCTTAAATTCCCCAGAGAGTGAGACAGCAAGTCAATGCATTCTTCCCCAAACAAAGTTAACAAGCCTCAAGGAAATTGGGTATCCTCCAGTAGATCCCAATATTCCCCAGCAGCATATATTCCTAACAAGCATCCCCGGCAATCTTAGTCTAAAGATTGTTCCCCGGCGGCATACATCCACATTCAAAGGAATCACTTCCCCAGGAGAGTCCCATCCAAGTTCCCCAGGAAAGATGGAATTCATCTTCCCAAGCAGTAAGCTTATCCCCAGTGTATTCTGGAAGCTTATCCCCTCGCAGAGCACGAACGCGTCGTCCGGCTTTATTCAAAGAGTTATTTCCTTAACAGGATATAACTGGGTTATCCTCAGCCAAAAGCCAAGGGAAAGTCGTCGTCAACGTAGTTCTTTCCTATCCCCAGCGAAGTCAATTCACACTTCCAATACAACAACGGTATCCCCAACAGAGTTGCTATCAACATTCAGCAAGGCATCACTCTTCCCACAGAGTATTGCTTTCCAGCATGATCGTTAGAGTATCTTTTCTCCCCGCAGAATCTTCCATTCGCCAAGTTTATTCCGCAACGGAGTCATCTTCTCCTACCGGTATCCTTGCCACTATCATCCCCAGCGGAAGGGAAATCTATTCTTCAAACATCAGCCCGGGATAGGACTTTCTGGCACCCGTCAAAGAGTTTACGTTCCTAGACGAAAACATACATAAAACATCACGTACATCATTATAGCATGCATAACGCACTGCATCATACAAATCTCATCTATGTTGAGAACATCATTGCTTGATCCATATCATGCATTGCATATGACTGACTTTTACCTTTCAGGGAAGATCCAGTTAAGTTCTCAAGCTACATTTCAAGACCTAGACTGGTTCAGTCAAAGGCCTTCTCTGGTTCAGTTAAATCATCCCAAGATTTTCCTGATGCTTATCCCTTTGAAGACATTTCAAGACCTAGACTGGTTCAGTCAAAGGCCTTCTCTGGTTCAGTTAAATCGTCCCAAGATTTTCCTGATGCTTATCCCTTTGAAGACATTTCAAGACCTAGACTGGTTCAGTCAAAGGCCTTCTCTGGTTCAGTTAAATCGTCCCAAGATTTTCCTGATGCTTATCCCTTTGAAGACATTTCAAGACCTAGACTGGTTCAGTCAAAGGCCTTCTCTGGTTCAGTTAAATCGTCCCAAGATTTTCCTGATGCTTATCCCTTTGAAGACATTTCAAGACCTAGACTGGTTCAGTCAAAGGCCTTCTCTGGTTCAGTTAAATCGTCCCAAGATTTTCCTGATGCTTATCCCTTTGAAGACATTTCAAGACCTAGACTGGTTCAGTCAAAGGCCTTCTCTGGTTCAGTTAAATCGTCCCAAGATTTTCCTGATTGCTTATCCAGTTGAAGACATTTCAAGACCCAGACCGGTTCAGTTAAATCGTCCCAAGATTTTCCTGATTGCTTATCCAGTCAAAGGCCTCTCTGGTTCAGTCAGATCGACCTTAAGATCTCTCTGATTCTTATCCCAGTAGAAGACACCCCAGATTTTTCTCAACGAGCGTTGTTGAAGTTAAAAGTCGCCCAAGGCTCTCTTACCATTCATGCTAGGACAGTAACCATCCCTGGTTCATTCATCACTGTTTGAAGCTCCAGACTCAGCTCCTGTAACCAGGCAGGACACATCTATACCAAGCATCTAAAATCAGCTCCTGCAACGTGTCAGGTACTCATTTTTTCTTCGCAGGTATGCAGGTTCTCGCTAAGGAATCTCCTACGCGATCACCATCCAGATGGCATCTATAAGCCCATCATCCTATTCATCAACCCCCAGATGGCATCTATAAGCCCATTCCCATCAGTGCTAACATGTGAGCGCAAATTTCCGGGTACTCTAGTGTCCAATCATCTTTTACCCTCGGATTACGAAAGGCACGTCAGCCAATCTGCATCCTCAGGTCTAAGAAGATTGAACAGGGGCAACTGTTATACCCCAAAATTTGCCCTCCCATATTCCTCAAGAAATTGCCAAGCCTAGCTACAAAATTCCCCAAGGGTTGTGCAGTGCAACAGTCTCCCATACAGTCAAAATTAGGGTTTGTGTTCTGATCAAGAAAAGGAAGTGTTCAAAGGTCCAATCAAGTCTCATATGCTTACAAACATGGTCAAACATCCTCATATCAAGTTTCAAGGCATTCAACTCAAGATTGCACAGTCAAAACCCTAAATTGCACTACAGTCAACTGTAGGGGCAAAATGGTCATTTGGCAGTCAAAAGTTCAAATTTTTGGTCAACATATCATTTTGAAGCCACAAACATCATTTGATCAATGCTTGATCATGATTCTCAAAATTTGGCTCAGAAATCATCAAAGATGCAAAAGTTGCTATATTTGGACAGCTGAAAAAGTCAACTGAAATTGACCAGGGCATAACTTTCACATGGATTATCAGAAAAATTCCATCCAAAGCTCATTTTGAATAGAAAGACATTTCCTACAACTCATCTTCATACTTCAAGTCCAAGAAATGCTCTCACAAAAAGTTATCAATTTCAACATTATAGGTCATTTTCAAAAGTCAACAAAAAGGGACTTTAAGTCAAAGGCCATAACTTGAGATTGGTAAATCAAAATGACATGGGACCAAAGGCATTGGTTAAAAGACTCAAAGACCTTTCCAAAATGTCCAAGAACATGAGAAAATCTTAAAAATTGAGCAAGTTATGCCTTGTAGAAGTTGGGAAATTTTTGTGAAATGGCAAAAGTCAACTATCCTTGAAAATCCAATTTTTGACAAAAGGGCCCCATTTTTTCCACTTGGTTCATCCTTGTCATACCACACACGTGTCCCATGGTTAATTTCAAGACCAAATATTGACTTTTTTATTTTATTTAATTTTTGATGATTTAATTCATTTTAATTCTTTGAAAATTCAAATAAAATTTAAAAATCAATGAAATAGTGTCATATGAACTTGGACAATTTCTATGTATCATGAACCAACTCAAAAATCAGGCTAAGGTTCATTTGCACACTAGGTCTAGGTTTTGGCTAAAAAGTAGGAAAAATGGTTAATGGAAGAAACCCTAAGACCAATTCTCTAACAAGCATGAATTAAGGTGAGTTAACAAACCAATTCCCTTCCATGAGATGCACTGAGTCCAACCCTAACTAGAACACAGCAAAAGACTCGCTCAAAAGTGGATTGGAACTTTGAAAATTTGGACATAAAATGCAAATCTGAAATCAGTGCTAGGGATCTTTTCAAGCCTTAATTTTTGTACCAATAGCTTCCTGAGACAATTCTGAACGTATCCCAAATCATAACATCTTCCAAAACTCCTTGAACTGGTATCCACGAGTCCAACTGCATCTTAAAAATTTTGAAATCATATAGCACGATTCAAGCACATTCTTGCAGTTTTTTTTAGATATTCATACTCATGATGATGTTTCTGAGCTAACCCTTGCGTTTGATTTCATTTTTGTGCCATGTGTGAGAACTTGCCATGTGAGAATTCTAGGGTTACAGCTTTCTCAAATTAGGGATTTTGCCTAGGGGAAAAATTAGGGCTCAGGACCACCAGGGTTGAATCCAGTACACCAAGACGAATGGATTGACCTATTCGCGACAAATTTATGAGATACACAGGCCTATTCGCTATTTCTTGGAAGGCTGCCTAACACTACGTTTCAAAACCGTTGCCTTATTTGTTTGTGTTTCAGGAAAATGGAAGGGATGATGGCGTGGCACAAGCAGATTGGGCGAATTTGAATTAGCGCGCGTTTTAAAGAGCGTTGATGTTTTTCTTTTATATTGTTTATTTACTATTATATATTAATTGAAAGTGAAATGGCTCAGTGGCTGGAAAACGCGCGTGTGACCTTCAAGACCTGGGTTCAAGTCCCAGGTCTGGCAAATTCCAATATTATTTTTCCTTTATTAATCATATGCAGGCACACTCTTATGGTCCACTATGCACCACCACAATCCAAACATGACACGTCCTCCTGGGAATCAATCCAAAGGCATAAGATGGACGATCACAATGAACCCCAGTCCAAGCATCACACTTGATTGGAAAAGTCAACAAATTGCCAGCAAATGGGCCAGGCTTTTCAAACCTGCACCTCCAAATTGGGGATACCCCCCCCTGGTTTGCCTTATTGTTTTTTTTCATTCTTTCTTTAATTTTTTCTTTTTTATTTCTTTTCTTTTTATTTAATTAACTATTTTCACAAAAATATAAAAAACATTAAAAATACAGAAAGGACAAAAAAAAATATAATTAATTTTGATTACTTTTATAAATAAATTAAAATGTGTAAATTATTTAGTTTTAATTAGGTTTTCAATTTTAATCTCTTTTTAATAAAAATCCAAAACAACATAGAATTTAGGATTAATGACTTTTAATTTCCTTTTTTTATTTTTCCCTTTTTTCCAGAATAATAATATTATTTTTTTATTTTTCATAAATCAAAAATTGTACATAAATTAATTTAGAATTAAATTAGGTTAGAAATTAAATCTCTTTCTTAAAAACTTAAAAAACATTAGAACTAGGGTTTAGCATTTTAATTTTAAATAATTTTTCTCTTTTTCTTTTAGACCTAAAAAACACAAAAACATTATTTTTCATTTAATTTTTAATTTTAGATTCCTTGATTAATTTTAATTATTTGTAAAAGGGTCCAACGCCCTAATTTTGTTTAATCTCTTTATTTCGCGCATTTGTTTTATATTGTTTAAATAATTCTGTATATGCCCCAAAGCCTTGTAATAAGTTTAGATTTATTTCTTGCACTTTTATTTTATTGTTTTTTTTTTACTTTCAGTCAAATCGGGTTCGGTTTTTTTTTTTGGCGATGTGGACCCGCGCCAGTTGTAATAGTCTAGATTTATTTTCTCGCAAATATATAACTGTTAATAAATATGCATGAAAGAATGAATGCCCAAAAATAAAATCGAATCGATAGATCACCAATGCATGACAAGACAAATAATAAACTGAAAATGACACATAATTCACACACCACCCCTAGGGTACGCCTCACTGTTGCCTTTCGAAAGGTGGTCATCGAGTAGAAGACGTCTTAGTAAGTCCTCATGATCCGGGAACCTGGCATGAGGGTAGCTTCTAAGGGGTCTTCCCATTGCTCCGGTGATCACCATGTCCCTAAAACTCGAATTGACCCGAACACCTCCAACGGTGGTGCTACCTACCTCTCAATGGTGGGATGGCACTACTTTTAAGGACATTTACACAGACGAATTCCTTAGGGTAGGTAGGTTCTCAAGGATACTTGCTCTCTTCAAAACAAAAATTCAAAGACTTTTCACACTAACACTTTTCAAAAGCTTTCAAAGCAAATTTTTCAAACACTCTGACGTACGAGTCGAACTGAAACTTTTCAAAGAATATTTTTGAAACCCACATTGAAAAGCAAACAAACAATTTTGAAAACACATTGAGCAAGTACCTAAGAGCCCATGGATAACCATGGATAGAAAGGGTGCTAACACCTTCCCTTTCTATAACCTACCTCCCGAACCGAGAGCAATCTCTTTTAAGGAATTTTTCTGTGCTTTTGTCCTTTCCATTTGGAGAAAATAAAAGACGGTGGCGACTCTTGCTTCCGCGACATTTCGCGAACCAGCGTTAAACAGTCAGTTCCAGATCCACCGATCACAGGAAGGTATTAGCACCCTTTCCATCCATGGTTTTCTATGGGCTCTTAGTTACTTGTTAGATCACTTTCTTTTGTTTGAAAATTATGCTTTTGTATGGTTTTGAAAGTATTTTGAAAAGGTGCCATCGTTTAGGCAAACTTTGCAATGATTCCCGTTCGTAAGAATATATGCAAAGTGTTGAGCTTTTGAAAATATTTCATGTTTGGAAAGTGTTTTGAAAGTGTATGTGATTATTTTAAAAATAGCAAGGATGTTTGTTTTTGAAATTGAGCAAGTAACTAAAAGTAATCTACCTACTCAAAAGGTTTTATATGTGTTTTTCCTCCTCCTTTAGATATTGCTATCTTACCATTGATTTGATAAGAAGCCCCATCGTTGGATGTGAAGGGACGAGCGTTGGGTCATCGTATGACCATGATAGCAATGTTGTGAAATGACTTAGCACTTTTGTGTAGGGACTAAGGTCATTTTGAAAGGCAACTGTGATAACATCATCGAGGGACTATGATCTTTTTCATTTCGTTTGTGCTAAGACATCCCACATGCATAACATGGCCATTTTTGTAAGGCAACGAGTGGAATTTCCTTAAGGGTGCATGTGTGCAAGTGTGTTTGATTGCATGCATTTTGTCTTTGATTTTTGGGTTGTCTACTTGTTGATTTTATCTTTCCATACACACCTAATTACTAACATTTATATGAAGGTAATAAAAGAGTGCAAAAAATAAATCCTACACTATTACAACCATATTGAATTGCATGAAAATATAAAGGCAAAAATAAGGTAAAAGCAAGAAAAATGGATCTTTCGACTTAGGGCAGCAACCCTTCGATTCTGCCATTTTTGGCCCTCTTCGACCTTACCTGAAAAGGGGTGAAAGAATGAGTTTCAACTGAGGCTTAGAAGCCAGCATATTTTGACTTTCGATTGGGGCCTGGAGGCCAGCATGTTGTGCCTTTCGACTGCCTCTTTCATTTGGCATGGAGGTTAGTATGGAAGCCAGAGGCTTCGTTTCTAACTTTTCTGTCTCCAGTTTCTTTCATTTGAGTTTGAATAGCAATATGGACCAAGGCCATCACCTTAAGACTAGATTAATTCTTTAAAGCATATTTAAATGTACCAAGAGCAAAAGCCAAGAAGATTGTTAACCATGACACATATTAAGAGAGTGAAAACAAAACAAAAAGAAGAAAATAGTATGTACATGTTTTAAATGAAAAAGAAAACTTATTTACATGCTATGCTGGAAACGAAGGGCCAAAGGTTAGAAATGACTCACCTTGCTGCAGGTTGGAGCGTGTTCTGGACTTTGAAGCTGTTGCTTTGAATGCCTCTGGATTCGAAGGAAAAGACCTAGGGTAGGTCTTCGACACTGGATTCGAAAGGGCAAAACAGGTGAAATATCCTTCTTTGCTGGTATTTAAAGGAAAGAACAAATGGGATGCTCCTTGAGTCGAAGGAAACTGGAATATGGTTGTTCTTCAGAATTGAAGGAGATGAATGTAATTCTGGGCTTTTTTTTGTGATTTCTCAAGTGTTTATGAACTTGAGAGCTTTTTGTTGTGTTTGAGAGAATTTGGGGGATTCGTTCATCTGGTCTAAAGATCCTATCTTTTTTTTCTTTGTGCAAATGAACTCTCTATTTATAGAGAAAGGCTTCTGGGAAGCTTGGGGAGTAGAAATAATAAAATAAGGCTTAGTCTGGAAAGTAAGTGTCCACCTGTGCCATAAAAGCAAAATGAATGGTTCAAATGGGTTGCTTCTTTCTGAAGGAAAACAGGTGCAAGGCTCAAGACAAACTTTTCTAAAAGGTAGTATTATGCTGTTAAGTGCAAGTGGTCTTAGACAACAAATGCGTAAAGGCCTATTTTAGCTTGCATAAACAATTAAGTATAGGGTGAGTCATAGGTTTGAGGCCTTAAAAGGAAAAACACGTAGCCTAGCCTATGGGTCTAAATGTTCAACTTGATCTTTTGAGTCGAATCCTCCATCTTTCTACACCTTTTGACCAGACTAGAACAACACAACATTCGTTTTCACCAGTTGTGTGTCATGATGCAGGACTATGGCGTGTCGAAGGGTTTGCAGATGGATTCGAAGGTGATATGAAGGCGCATTTAAATCATAAATGAAGATGAATTTGAAAGTCACAGGAAGGTAGCCATTCATCCAATCGAAAACTTATGAATCCAAGGCCAACAGGTGAGGGGCGAATGATGCAGTCGAATGACACTTTTCAGAAGGTTATTAACTTCTGAATCGAAGGAAGCTTTCAGAAGATTATTGACTTTTTTAATTGAAGAAAACCAAAAGGAGACCTTTACTTCCTGAGTCAAAAGACATTCCTAAGTCGAAGGATATTCCTGAGTCGAAGGACATTCCTGAGTCGAAGGACATTCCTGAGTCGAAGGATACTATTTCAAAGGGAAACAAAAACTCAATTGAAGCTTGTATGAAGATCATTTCCTTCTGAATCGAAGGAGACCTATTTGAAGTCACATGCCCAGACGAAAGAGGCACGCTAGCAGCAACTTTTGAGCAATCGAAGGAGGTGCAAAGTCCAATCGAAGGGGGCTGAATCGAAGGAGACCTATTTTCCTCCAAATTTGTCAAAATGTTATTTTTATCTGTTTTCTCCCTTTTTGACAGTTTCCTTTTAATTCTGGTGTTGGAAGACCCCAATGTACTTGTGCAAGCTTGAACCTTGAGAATCTTTGTGAGAGATGCCTTGAGAATTGAGAGGGTAAATTTTGGGGTACAACACCCGCTGACCGCTTTAGGAGGTGGAACCCCGAAGGAGAGATAGGGCTTAAATTATCACCTCACTGACGAAGCCTTTAGCAGATATCACATGGTTGGGGCATTCAAACTTTGAAAAGGGGCAGGCCCTAAACACTATTATTCTGACAACGTCGATCTGGCCATATGGCCCGTAGTGATGATAAATAGAGAAAAACATCCAACTTCCCCCTCCAGATTAGACCATTGTGCCAAGAGCACCACAAATGAAATGAACAAGGACTGATTTGGAAAGAAGGTTTGAATACGAACCTGGCCTAGAAGGGGCAAGAGATTTGAGGGAAATCAAACAAAGGAAGAGAAATATGGGACCTGAAGTGAGGACCACGTGGGGCAGGATCCGACCCAGAGGTTTTGGAGTTGACAACAACTTTTCTTCCTCAAAGCCAGCCTCAAGGCACAAAGTTGAGGGCGAAAAGCCTTTTTGAATAAAGAAAGAGGGACTTCGATTGTCATCTAGTGATTTTTCATATACTTATTTTTGGCCTCAGGTCTAATTTCCTAGGAACGGAAGGAGTGGCATATACTAAGATGCCGACGAGAATGGATTCTTGAGCCCCTTATTTACTGGCGCCAACCTAATAAAATATCGAAGTACCAAATGCTTAGGTCACCCGAGAGAGGCCTACGGGGCATTACGAGATAAAAAGCTCATAGGCCGTGGGTAAAGACCAGAGAGCTACAGGTACACCTGGGGCAATAGAGCACTCACAGGCGGGGTCAGGGCAAGGGCAGCACGTCACAAAAGTTCTCAGCTTAATCTTACCAGCGCTATATCTTGGGTGCGCGATATGGTGGGACTGTCTAGCACAGAGACCCCCAAGTATCCTTGAGTTACAGCAGCTGGCGGAGGCAACGCAAATCAGGGAACCGGCAAGTTCTTCCGCAGAAGTCAGGCAACTAGTAGAACACCTCAGTGAGCAAGCCAGGGATGTGGCCAGTGAAGCTTCAATGGAAAGAACACCCAGAGCTCTTGCAATGTGGATGGCTGGGCTAACGATAGCATTCACTATCTCCATAGCGCTTGCTCAAAAGGTCCGGGGTTATACTGGTTATTAAGACGAGCCTGGAATTTATGGGAAAAGCCCCCGTTCCTTTATGAGGTCCTATCGTGATAGGTAGGCCCATCCCAAGCCTTCCCCCTCCCTCCATAAGACCCTCTTTCTCTTTCCCCCTCGAGAAAGAGAAGAAAGGGTTTTTTATCTTCTTTCGTGTGAATGGCCCTATCTTGTATCGAAAGGTTTTTCGTGTTATACACCACGTTGAGAAAGACCATCCTCATATGTACCGTACCATTTTTTTACCCCTGAAAGGGGGTCTTACTTATGATGCTACAGACGGCTGTCTAAAGTGCAAGGGGTAAACTCGGACGAGGATAGGATTGCGCGCGCCAGGCCCTCCCTTCGGGTGTCAAATTTTGGCCGAGTTTACCGTACCTCCGACCCTTATGTTACACGACCGTAATATTTTTTTATGTTCCACCGCTATTACGCTATAAATAAAAGGTTCCACACGAGCTCCCGTTCTACGGCGTGGTGGCAGGACTGATAGGAGATTGGCTCCGAGTGTAGATAGGGTAAAATCCGCAGGAGTCATGCAAATACATAGGCCCCTTCCCCTCTCTTTTAGATGAATGGGGTGGTTTAGAACGTCTTTTCCTATCTACGGTCCCTCGAAGCAAGGGGTTAGGCAGCCCTCTGACTTCCAGCTATGTGTTGTACGGCTCCCGTGAAGCGAATGAAGGGAAGCTCTTCGAGCTTACGCTTACGCTCAACCTCTTTGATTGGTAGGCGGGTGGGCCCCCTACTTAAGATTCCATTCATAAGGGTAATTTTATGTTGTCGTGACGCTTTGTTTAGGCCGACTACTAGACTACTCCTTTACTGCTGACAACAAAACCTAGAAGCTTTCCAGATCGTACTCCAAATGTGCACTTGTTAGGGTTTAACCTCAATTTGAACTTTTCAACCTTTTGAATAGTTTGTACAGGTGATCGAGATGTTCATCCTTGGTTTGTGATCTGGTAATCATGTCATCCACATATACCTCTATTTCATGATGGATCATATCATGAAACAAAGCTACCATAGCCCTTTGGTATGTTGCCCCTACATTATTCAATCCGAATGACATGACCTTGTAGCAAAAGGTGCCCCATTGCGTAGCGAAAGTTGTCTTCTCCATGCCTTCAGGAGGTATCCTAATTTGATTATAGTCAGAGAAGCTATCCATGAAAGAGAAAACTTTATGCTGAGCAGTATTATCGATCAAGACATCAATGTGTGGTAGAGGGAAGTCATCCTTGGGGCTTGCCCTATTCAGATCCTTATAATCTACGCACATATGAACTTTTCTGTCTTTCTTTGGCACTGACACAACATTTACAACCCATTGGGGATAAGATGTCACATCTAGGAACCCTGCATCAAATTGTTTCATCACTTCAGCTTTTATCTTCTAAGACATATCAGGCCTCATGCGACGGACTTTTTGTTTGACAGGAGGACAATCTTCCTTTGTCGGCAGACGATGAACTACAATGTCGGTATCCAACCATGGCATATCTTCATAAGACCAAGAAAATACTTCCACACAATCATGCAATATCTGAACCAAACTGCTCTTGACACTGTTTTCTAAGTTAGCACCGATCTTAACCTCTTTCTTGTCCGTCTTGGTACCCAGATTAATGACTTCAACTGAATCTTCGTGCGGCTGAATAGCTTTTTCCTCTTGTAACAGAAGTTTGGCTAGTTCTCCCAGTATTTCACAATCTTCCTCGCCTTTGTCTTCAGCTTGGTTAATTGGATATTTGAAGTTATAGTTGGAAACAGTAGAGTCATTGGAAATGAGATCCAGAGTGGATGAGGACCTACAAGAGTGTGTGTGTGTGTGTGTGTGTGTGTGTGTGTGTGCGCGCATGTAAGATACATGGCTATTTTGAAAAATGTATTTGAAGAAAAGAAAGACAATGATCACAAATATTTGAATGCAAAAGAGTCCAATGATTTATATTGAATGATCATATGATAAGATGAACATAAATAAAACCCTTGATAAATGGACCAAAAGTGCCCCGGGCCAGGAACATGGCTTAAAAGTCATTGTTAAATATTATAGACGAAATGTTCTTAAATTAAAAGCAATAACCAAGTAGATTACTCCTTAATGAAGGAGATAGGAACTAAGTCCTTTGCATTCCAATTCTTTAGCTCCGTTGTAGTAGGATACACCTAATCTTCAAATGCAACTTCATCATCAGAATCACCCACAGTGTTAACTTCATTGACACCCTTGTCATGTTTCAGCATAGGCGTGGTGATTACATTCGAAGTTGGAGGAGGATCAAATTCAATAGTCTTGTTATCGATCAAGTCCTGAATTTTATTCTTTAAGGCCCAGCATTGGTTAGTCTCATGCCCGAGGCTACTTGAGTGGTAAGCACATTTGGAGTTTGGATTGTACTTTGGTGAAGAGGTATTTGGATTGGCAGGAGGATTGCCGAATGTCACCAAATTAGCCTTTAGAATATGTTTTAAGGCTTGAGATAATGTGTTGTACCCCAAAATTTTCCCTCCCATATTTCTCAAAACATTTCAAGAAAGATCTCTAAGTTGCTCAAAGTAGCCCAAGGGTTGGCCAGACAAACTCTCTCCTAAGGCAGTCTACCTCAAATTAGGGTTTTATGTTGCATCAAGATACTTGATTCCAAGTGGTACCAAATGCTCAACATTGTCCTAATATGTTCTCAAGATCATTCATGACAAGTTTCAAGCCTTGCATAGGAAGTTTGCTCAGTCAATTGCTCAAAGGTCCAAAAATCGATTGTGTTAGGGCAAAAGTCAATTGTGGCCCACATACAGTCAAACTTCAAGATTTTTGGTCAACATCCTCATTTTGAAGTATATTTCATCATTTTATCAAGTGTTGATCATGATTCATCAAGGATTGCTCATAATTCATCAAGACTCAAAAGTTGCTAAATTAGGGTTTTATAGGAAAACTCAACTCAACTTTGACCAAGCATAACTTTCTAATAATTTATGAGAAATGACCCATCCAAAGCTCATTTTGAATAGGATGCAATTCCTTACAATCCATCTTCATCTCCCAAGTTCAAAATATCCACACACAAGAAGTTATGAATTTGGACATTATAGGTCATTTTGAAAAGTCAACAAAAACACCTTTTTGTCAAAGCTTCACACATGAGAATGGAATATAAAATTGAGATGATACCAAAAGGGTTGATTAGAGGACATCTCAAGCTTTCTAAAAAGTCCAAGAACACCTCCAAAGGTTCAAAATTGAGGAAGTTATGCATTATTGAAGTTGACCTTTTTTGCAAAATTGCCAAAAGTCAACTATGCCCAAAACTTCAAATTTTGCCAAATGGGCCCAATCTTTCTCACTTGTTTTGAGTTGGCAACATATCCCACGTTCTCTAGCCTTTTCCACTTGTCCATATTTTATTTTTATTATTTATTTTGGTTTTTATTTGAATTAATTCAATTTAAATCAAATAAAATCAAATAAAATCAAAAATATTGAAAACCAAGGATTTTGTGATTATTTCAGGTCTTAAATTACAGATTGCAAGCATTCAAACTCGTTTAAAGGCATATGTGCACAAAAAGATTGAAAAAAAGCCATGTTTGGAAATATCTTCAAAGTGAATCAAATCAAATATCAAAAGCATTGAAGGAGGAAGATTTGGATACAATTATCAACCTTAATGCATTGCTTGGTACATATAGACTGCGTGCAGACCTAAAAACAAGTTAGAAACAGGCGTGAGAAGGAGAACAAAATCTGGAAAAAACCAAGAAAAAGTGTGAGATCGAAATCCCACTTAGAGGCATCCTCAAGGCTCATTACTTATCCCAATCTCTTCCTGGCACTCTCTAGAAGCTAAAGCAATCAAGAACCGGTCCATTCCAGTCCCAGAACATGCTGTAAGTCATTCACAACATCACCCTGTTCTTGAATTCGCATGTTGTAATTTAAGCATTGTTAACATGAATTAATGGCATATTGTTGATCTATGAGACATTTGCAAACTTTCTGCTTTATTTGATTTCATTTATATGGCCTATACTGTAAATCACCATTGCTAGGTTTTCGAGCTTTGTTTTAGGGTTTTTGTTTTCAGGAACAATTGGCCTTCGTAAGTGGTATGGTTGTGATCAGGAGGATGAAAAAAACACAACCATGGCATTGGATGTTATTTCTATGGCCCATGGAAGATTTTGGAAACGTACAGACCTGTAGCAACGGACTTTGTCCGTAGGTATAGGTGTTCAAGCTTTTAGCCTCGGTGCAGGGAAGAGGACGGATACGTGGCCAACCTCCATTCGTTCGTTTGAATTTCGCGTGGAAAATCCCATTATTTTATTTGTTTCATATATTATTATTATTTGGTAATATGATAACAATCAAAACCAAGTGGCGTAGTGGTGGCCACGTGATAACTTAAGGCGTTAGAGGCTGGAGGTCAGGGGTTCGATCCCTGCCTCCAGCATTTTCCATTTTCTTATTTTCTTTTAGGAGATCCAATGCGCGCATGAGCCAGGAGACCACCATATGCCTTCATCATCAAGCGTGCCAGATGGCCAGATGGCCAAATCTGATGGCCACCACTAAGGGTGCACCATAGGCCAAGTCAAACGCCTACGTACTGGATCCAAAAAGTCAAAACGGATCATCACTAATGGGCCCAGATTCCTGCTATTGGCACCCCTTTAATCAGGCCCATCTCTATCCTTTTATATTTTTTTATTCTATTTAATTTATTTACTATTTATTTTATTAACCAAAAATTATTTTCTTTTTATAAAAAAAAATCACAAAAAATATTTTTATGTCCAATTAAAATTAGAATATTATTTTTAGCAATAAATTAATTAATTCAATTAGGTTGATTAATTAGGTAACTTTAATTTATTTTTGTAAATAATTAAAATCAATTAGAATAAATAGGTTTTATCACTAACTTAATTATTTTATTTCTTTCCTAAAAATAACCAAAATCTAAAAATATGTCCTTTAATCATTTTTTATTAATTAATTTAATTAACTAATTAATTATATTTTCAATTTAGAAAACTTATTTCTTTTTAATAAAAACAACAAAAAACAATTTTCTCTTTTAATTAGGATTGAGGGGTCAAAACCCTGGTTTCGCATTCGATCTAATTTTCTCGCGCGCTTTATTATTATTTTGCCAAATTATTGTATCTGCTCCCGGTTTGTAATAATTTAATTAGGACATTTATTTATTTTTACCTCTTTTAATTTCAAAGGGTTTGTTTTTGGCTATGTAAATACCCGAAGCCTTGTAATAGCTTAGTTTAAATTCCGCACTTTAATTTCTGCAAATATTTAACTATTAGATGTTTGATAATAGGGTTTGCATGACAAGAATGTATGTTTAATTTTAAAACAGTTAGATCACCCTAAATGTGCAAAGATAAAATAATCTGAAACTGAATCACTCGCACATGCGCACTCCTAGGGTACACTCCCACTTGGTTGCCTTCGTAAACAGTCATTGAGTATAGGTTGTTTTAGAGGTTGTCGTCTTGTCTAAAAGATCACAGTTGTCTCGGAAAGGTTGCCTCGAATAATTGATCTAAGACATTAGGGTTACTACTAAGACGTCCTAACATTGGTTTAGTGACCGTACGTCCCTTTCAAATTGACCCTCAAACTCCAACGACGGTGCTACCTACTCACTAATAGTGGGATAACATTGTCTAAAGGAAACAAACTTAGAACGATTCCTTTTTCGAGTAGGTAGATTAGTTCTTAAGTACTTGCTCAATCAAAACAAATTTTTTCACACTTACACTCCTTTACAAACAAGTTTTCAAAAACACTTCATTACACTCTTGAAGACAGAAGCAAGAGTTAAATCGAAGTTAAAATAAAAACTTTTCAAAACCCACAAACACAAAGAAAACAATTTTGAAAATGATGAGCAAGTACCTAAGAGCCCGTAGATAACTACAGATAGAAAGGGTGCTAATACCTTCCCTTTCTATAAATCTACCCCCCGTACTCAGAAATATCTCGAAAATGGAATTTTTTTGTGCTTTTTTCCTTTCCTTGTTAGATAAAATAAAAGACGGTGGCGACTCTTGCTTACCGCGACATTTTGCAAAAACAAACGCAAAACGCAAACCAACAAATTCCTTAAACAAATAGAGAAACCATGTCCCGGTTCTGGCCACCGTATCACAGAACTGACGACTCTGCTGGGGAGTTAATAAGTGGGGTGTACCTTAGGAATAGTTCATCATATTGTTTTCAATTGTTTGATTTGTTTGCTTTATTTTGTTGGCTTTGTATCGGATTTACTATAGATCCTAACCCGGATCTGGGGGATACCTTTTAGGTAAGTAGTAATAGACTGTGAGGGAACTGTACGACGTAGACCGATACGGTTGAAGCAGTAGCTATGTTGGTGTGACGCATTAGTTGGTACCGATATCCCTTGTGGAGGAACAAGGAGAGTATGGGCCTGCTAATGGGTCATTAAGCATCAACTGACCTTAGAACCTA
The DNA here is from genome assembly GCA_948472305.1 of Vicia faba. Classification (NCBI taxonomy): domain Eukaryota; kingdom Viridiplantae; phylum Streptophyta; class Magnoliopsida; order Fabales; family Fabaceae; genus Vicia; species Vicia faba. The sequence goes on along the minus strand of CATIWC010001393.1, from coordinate 23,298 downwards.
TAATTGACCCACTTGGCCATAGAAGAGTAACAATATGCTACACTCATTGAGACCATACTCCCGCGATGATTCCGACCGCAAGAAAAGGTTGCTAAACTAGAATTATGACCGATCGAGGATGGTCAGTGATATTGAGATCCTCTAGAATGCAGTTACTATTACTAGGACAGGTTAAACCAACTAAACTGAAAGAGGGTAATACCTAAACTCCATGCCAGCCTGAAATTTAAGGGCTATTGTATGACTTGTCTGCCCTTACCATGTTTGCTATCTGTGAATACTTGTGGTGTTTTCTTATCATGACATCATGCATCATGACATTGCATGCATATTTCATTAGACTAGCCCATTTCAAAGACCGAGGGGATTCATCTTTGTTCTGTTTTGTAGGTCATGGCATCTATGCGCAGAAACACTATTTGCATCGGCTTCGTACAAATCCCTGCTCAACTTAGAGAGTTGGTTTCTAAGGTTCCTGATACTTCTTCCTTTGTCAGAAGACATGGTCACCTCCTCAGCTTGGTCACTTCCAAATTGGATGAGCAAATGATGAGCGTTTTGTTCCAGTTCTTTGAGCCGTTGAGTCACTGTTTTACCTTCCAAGACTATCAGTTGGTCCCTACTTTGAAGGAGTTCTCTGATTTACTTGGCAAATCTATTCTAGAGCAGACACCCTTTACATGTTGGGAGATAGCTCTTAGGCCAGAGGATGTTGCTACAGCCCTACATATGACAAAGGCTAATGTAATATCTAACTGGGAGATGCGGAGTGGGGTGAAAGGCTTCCTGGCTAAGTTCTTGATTTATCAAGCTCAACAGTTTTGGGACAGTTTGGACTTTCAAGAATTTGAAGACATCCTGGCTCTTCTCATCTATGGCCTGGTTCTGTTCCCAAATTCAGATTCTTTTGTCAATGTGAATGCCGTCAAGATCTTCATGTCCTGTAATCCAGTGCCCACTCTCTTAGGTGACATTCTACATGCTCTTTATGCCCGTACTGCTCGGAAACGGGGAACCCTTATTTGTTGTGCACCATTGCTGGCGAGGTGGTTTATTTTTAACCTCCCCAAATCTGTTTTGAAGAACGAGGAAGGCATGGGTTGGGCCTACAGAATTATGTCCCTTGCTCATACGGACATCATCTGGAGTACTAAAGACATGGAAGAAGTAGCTATTATTGACCGGTGCGGAGAATACCCCAATGTTCCTTTGCTTGGAATTAGGGGAGGAATAACCTATAATCCTTGTCTGGCCTTACGACAGTTTGGACGAGCTTGAAGGGACGGTCCTCATGAGTTGCTAATTCTGAGCATTGTCTTTGACTTCCAAGGGGATGTTGAGGGACATCGCCGCAGGTTCATACGAGCTTGGAATAGGGTTAACAGGTCTGATCCGCATGAGCTAGGAATGAAGACTTCTCTCCCAATGGAACCGTATCTCCGGTGGGTTCGAGCCCATGCTCAAAAGCTGGGGATGCCATACGAAGCTGTCTTACTGGTAATTGTAGAGCATGTTGATGAGGAAGGGGTTCCTCATACTGTCCTCCATCCTTATATGCATACTGATATTGGGGAATTAAAGAGGTCTTGGATCCAGCTAAGGGAAGAACGGGATACTTACAGAGAGAAGTATCATGAGCAGGAACGGAAGATCCTGAAGCTTACAAGGCAGCTGGAGAATAAGAAGGTCCTCAACGACTATGTCAGCATGCAAGGAAAACGACCATGGGAGCGCTGATGTCTTTTGCTATTTCTAGTTTTGATTTACTTCTCAGTTTTTCTTTTTGTAACGCCTTAAAGGCATTTGTTAAACATTGATTTCAAGTTTTTATCTAATAAAAGTGTGTTTCATTTTGGTTTACGAATTTGAATCTCCCTAAAGTCTTTGAAATCATTTCATATGCATTCCATTCCCATGCACCTCATTACAGGTACCCTTACAGGTTTCTCATCTTCTTCGCTGTTTATTTCAGCACATCATGTCTTCTGAAACATCCACTGATCAAGCCATCAAGGCTCTACAAGCTCAGAATGCTCAGTTCCAGGAAATGTTCATGAACTTGGCCAAGGGTCAATAAGATTTGAAGACTCTTATCTTGAAGGACAAGAAAAAGAAGAAGAAGAAGACGGTTCTCCTGAATATGGGTCACAGATTTGGGAACCGATTGAGACAAGAAGCTGATTTATCTCACTCATCTGGAGGGGGAGAGAATCAAGAAGAAAGGAGGGCTCCTAGCCCTGCGATTTCTAACAATGACACTGACTTTGACGAAGACCAGTATCCTCCTGCCAAGGATAGGTATAAACAACTCGAAGACCGGTTAAGCGCAATGAAGATCCAGAAGATACCTGGGTAAGACTTTGGAGATTTGGGTCTGGCATCTGGGGTGGTGATCCCCCACAAGTTTAAAGCGCCTGTCTTTGCTAAGTACGACGGGGTCTCTTGTCCAAAGTTGCACCTCCGCTCGTATGTTAGAAAGATGCAACCATATACTGACGATAGGAACCTCTGGGTTCATTTCTTTCAAGATAGTCTATCAGGGACTCAACTTGAATGGTTCTATCAACTAAAAGGAGCTAACGTCCGTAACTGGGAGGACCTTGCTGCTGCTTTTTACAAGCAGTACCAATATAATGCCGACCTTGCTCCCACGCATACCCAACTTCAGGGTATGTCTATGGGTGCGAGCGAAGGTTTTAAGGACTACGCCCAGAAATGGAGAGATCTTGCTGGAAGAGTACAACCCCCTCTGGCTGATAGGGAGTTGATGGATATGTTTCTGGGGACTTTATCTAGTCTGTATTTTAATCATTTGATCAGAAGTTCATCGTCTAGTTTCACTGAATTGATTATGACTGGGGAGAGGGTTGAAGTCGGTATCAAGACCGGCAAAATATAGAAGGGTGTTTCATCAAGCACAGAGAAGAAGCCTTTCAAGAAGGAATCTAGTGCAGTTTATAGCTCGAGGAGCCAAAACCGTCATGAGCGCCGCCAAGCGGTTAATGCGGTAGTTATTTCAAGACTAACTATTTCCCTACAACGCAACAATCAGCAGAGAGCAGAGAGGCCTCAAAGACAGTTTACTCGGCTCAACATGACTCTATCTCAAATTCTTCCGCAATTGTTGAAGACCAATTTGGTGACTCCGAGGGAAGCTCCAAAGGATCCCAACACCACATCACTGTTATATAATCCGAACTCCCGCTGTGCTTATCACTCTGATAGCCCGGGGCATGATACCAATAACTGATGGGCCTTAAAGAATAAGTTACAAGACCTAATTGATGCTAAGGAGATTGAGTTTGAAGCGCCAGAAAAGCCTAATGTCATAACGGCTCCTATGCCAAAACATGACGTGGGAGTAAATGCAATTGGGGATGATGATGAAGAGTATGATATTGACAGCTGGATTTACCCCACTACCAATGGTGGCTTGAGCAATTGGACGGCAAAGGATTCCATGCCCGTTTCTTTTATTAAGTAATAAGACTTTTGTTTTGAGTTTGTAACAGACAATTTTAAACTTTACGGCCCGGTGCCTTACCCGAGACATCGTGGTTTTGTTTGAGGGCTTATTATGTGTCATTTCCATATATCATTAATAAAAGCATTGGACATTTTCTTGCATTACAAATTTTGAGCTCCTTGTTTTTCTTTTCTATCTTGCAAAACAACTATTTTACACACACTCACATATACAGGTCTACATCCACTTTGGATCCCACTGATAACAACTCTACTACTGCCAGTTATGACTTTGAAAGTCCGATCAACCAAGCCAAGGACGAAGGTGAGGATGATTGTGAAGTGCCTGGTGAACTTGCTAGATTGTTACTTCAGGAAGAGAGGGCTATACAGCCGCATGAGGAGCCAGTGGAAACAGTAAATCTGGGTACAGAAGAAGACAAGAAAGAGGTCAAGATTGGTGCAAATCTGGAGTCTAGTGTCAAACAACGGTTGATACAGATGCTGCGTGACTATGTTGAGATCTTTGCCTGATCTTATGAAGATATGCCTGGGTTGGATACTGATATTGTGGTTCACCGCTTTCCTACCAAGGAAGACTGTCCTCCATTGAAACAGAAAGTTCGCCGAATGCGCCCAGAGATGTCTGAGAAAATCAAGGCTGAGGTTATGAAACAGTTTGATGCCAGTTTTCTAGCAGTTATGTCTTACCCGCAGTGGGTTGCCAACGTGGTTCCGGTGCTGAAGAAAGATGGTAAGGTCCGAATGTGTGTTGACTATAGGGATCTGAACAGGGCAAGCCCCAAGGATGATTTCCCCCTGCCTCATATCGACGTTCTGGTTGACAACACCGCACAGCATAAGGTCTTCTCCTTTATGGATGGTTTCTCCGGTTATAATCAGATTAAGATGGCTCCCGAGGATATGGAGAAGACAACCTTTGTTACTCAATGGGGTACCTTTTGCTACAAAGTCATGCCTTTCGGATTGAAGAATGATGGGGTAACGTATCAGCGCGTCATATGTTCCACGACATGATTCACCATGAGATTGAAGTATACGTTGACGACGTGATTGCAAGATCCCAGACTAAAGAGGAACATCTTGACCATCTTCAGATGCTATTTGACAGGTTGAAATTGTACAGGCTGAGGTTAAACCCGAACAAGTGCACCTTCAGAGTGAGGTCTGGTAAGCTGCTGGGTTTTGTCGTTAGTGATAAAGGTATTCAAGTGGACCCTGCAAAGGTGAAGGCTATACAGGAAATTCTAGCTCTCCGAACTGAAAAGGAAGTCAGAGGCTTTCTGGGACGTTTGAACTACATTGCCCGATTCATCTCACACCTGACTGCTACTTGTGAGCCAATCTTCAAATGACTGAAGAAAGATCAAGTGGTAAGATGGAACGATGAATGTCAAGCCGCTTTCGAAAAGATTAAAGAATATCTCCAAGAACCTCCTAATCTGATGCCTCCAGTTGACGGGAGACCTTTGATCTTATACTTGATAGTACTCAACAATTCAATGGGGTGCGTGCTGGGGCAGCATGATGAGTCTGGCCGAAAAGAGCATGCTTTTTTTATTACCTTAACAAAAAGTTTACCGACTGCGAGACCCGATACTCGTTGCTTGAGAAAACTTGCTGCGCTTTGGCATGGACCGATCGCTGGCTGAGACAGTATATGTTGACTCACACTACTCTGTTGATATCAAAGATGGATCCAATCAAGTATATCTTCGAGAAGCCTGCCTTGTCCGGAAGAATAGCAAGATGGCAGATGATTTTGACTGAATACGACATCCAATACACGACCTAAAAAGCAATTAAGGGAAGTGTGTTGGCAGATCATTTGGCACATCAGGCAGTGGATGATTACCAGTCTATGAACTTTGAATTCCCGGATGAGAACATCATGTTGGTAACTGACTGTGAAACACCTGGACCGGATGAAGGACCTGAGGAGGGATCTCGTTGGTCTATGTACTTTGATGGAGCTTCAAACGCTTTGGGTAATGGCATTGGCATCATGATCATATCTCCTAAAGGCTCTCATACTCCGTTCACTGCCCAGTTATGTTTCAACTGCACCAACAACATGGCGGAGTATGAAGCGTGCATTATGGATCTTCGAGAAGCTATTGACCTAAGGATTAAGTTCTTAAGTGTATTTGGAGATTCCTCTCTCGTGATCGATCAGATCAAAGGCGAGTGGGATACGAAACACCCTAATCTTATTCCTTACAAAGAGTATATATTAACTTTGCTTCCGCACTTCGAGGAGATAACCTTTGAACACTTCCCTAGAGAGGAGAATCAGTTGGCAGACGCGCTAGCTACGATGTCTTCTATGTTCAAAGTCAGATGGGACAATGAAGCTCCCTAGATTACCATTGAGAGGTTGGACGAACCTGCACATTGCTGTGACATTGAGACTGAAGAGGTAGAAGATAAACCCTGGTTCCATGAGGTAAAGAGGTATCTTGAGGATCAGGAGTACCCTGAGGGAGCATCTGTTAATGATAAGAAGTTTCTGAGGAGGTTCGCGGCGAAGTTCTTCATCAGTAATGTTATTCTTTACAAACGTAACCATGACTCAACTTTACTGCGTTGTGTGGATAAGAACGAAGCAGAAAAGATCATGGCAGAGATACATGAAGGTACTTTCGGGACTAATTCCAGTGGACACACTATGGAAAAGAAGATCCTACGGGCAGGATATTATTGGTCCACCATGGAAGCCGACTGTTATCAGCATTCTCGGACCTGTCATAAGTGCCAAGTCTATGCTGATAAGGTGCATATACCTCCAGTTCCTCTGAACGTCTTGACAGCTCCTTGGCCTTTCGCAATGTGGGGCATCGACATGATCGGCGAGATCAGACCTACTGCGTCCAACAAGCATCATTTCATCTTGGTAGCAATTGATTACTTTACGAAGTGGGTTGAAGCAGCTTCCTTTGCTACCGTAACCAAGAACGTCGTGGAACAATTTATTCAGCACAATCTGATCTATCGATATGGTGTACCAGAGAGGATCATTACGGACAATGGTACAAATCTCAACAATAAGATGATCACCGAGCTCTGCAAGCAGTTCAAGATACAGCATCACAACTCTTCTCCTTACCGGCCGAAGATGAACAGGGTTTGTAGAAGCGGCTAATAAGAATATCAAGAAGATTGCGCAGAAGATGACGGTGACATACAAAGATTGGCACGAGATGTTACCTTTTGCTCTTCATGGGTACCGTACCTCAGCACCGACGTCAACAGGGGCAACACCCTATTCCTTGGTTTATGGCATGGAGGTCGTCTTGCCCATTGAAGTTTAGATACCCTCTCTTAGGATTATAAAGGGTGCAGGTTTGAGCGAAGATGACTGGATTCATACCCGACTCGATCAACTGAACTTAACCGATGAAAAGAGACTTACTGCTATTTGTCATGGTCAGACGTATCAAAAACAGATGATCAAGGCATTTAATAAGAAAGTCAGACGACAGGAGTATCAAGTTAGGGATTTGGTGATCAAGCGCATCATCCTACCACAAGGTGATCCCAGGGGAAAATGGACCCCTACTTACGAAGGGCCATTTGTGGTTAAGAACATTTTCTCAGGAGGAGCTATGATTCTAACCACCATGGATGGTGACGACCTTCCTCACCCCGTCAATGCAGACATAGTGAAAAGATACTATGCATAATCAAAGACCCGCAAGGTTGACTGGCCTAGGCAAAAATAAGGGCTTCCCGACGAACTAAAAGGGTTCGGGCAAAAATAAGGGATGAAAATGAAAAAAAACTGTACACCCGGCAAGTCGAAAACCTGAAAAGGAGGCTTGGGCAAAAAAGGGTATCCCGGTGGACTGAAAACCCGAAAGGGCGGTCCAAGCAAAAATTAGGGATCAGAGTGTAACACTATGTCTCATTGGATCACCTTGCAACCAGACTTCGATATCGACTATCAAGTTCGGACGACACCAAACAATCTGATCCACCTTCAACCAAGTAGCAAAGTGATGAGATGCTCGAGGACATAAAGGCAATAGCAGAGTTGGAACCCAGTGGGATTGTTTACATAGCTGTTTTTCTTTGTTTCTCACAAATTGTATAAATTCTATTTGATCGGCGGAGTTCTCTTGCTAGGACGTCAGCCTCTTGTACAAAAACGCCTATTTACAGGCTAACTTCAAAATCAATACAAATCATTTTTACAAAGAAATTTCAAACTGTTTTCCTTTTTCTGTTTTATTTTGCAAAGAACGTCCAATATTCAGTTCTTGATATATGCATTTGACATTAATTTCTGCTCATGAATATTTACAATACGAAACAAAAGACGATTACTTGTAATATCAGAAACAAGGGGCAAACGAGAAATGTCCAAACCATACAATTTCTTTGTCCACCAGGTATAGGGATAGACCTAGCTGGAGGAAACGATTGAAAGTACATTCATTCCCCGCAAAGTAAAGAGAAAGATAGTGGTGTTAGCTCTCCCCAACTGAGACTCGTAACTGTGAATGAATCGGTAATATTCTCCCCAAGCAGAGTTTATCTACCATCAGCACTAAAAAATTATTATCCCCAACAGAGTATAAAAATATCCCCAGTGGAGTTTGAAGAATCATCCCCAGTGGAATTCGAAGAATTGTCCCCAGTAGACTCTGGAAGTTTGTCCCCAGTAGAGTCTAAAAGGTTATTCCCCGTGAAGCCGCAACTGGAAAATCATCCCCAGCAGAGTTCTTTCCTTTCACAAAATAGGAATTCAATCCCCGACAGGGTTCATCATCACCAGCAACGGTAATTCATCCCCAGCTGAATTTATCAGTGGAATCCTCAGCATATCATCTCTTCCCCACAGAGTCACTTTCTCGTTAGTTTATTCCCCAACGGAGTTATCCCCTCCTACAGGTTTATTCTCACAATCAACTTCATTCACTATCTCCAGCGAAAACGAAGAATTCAATTCTTTTCTCCAGCAGGATCCAGGATTTATTTTCCCCAGATAAAAACATCACATTTCCATACATCATGACATGCATACGCATCATACGACACAATCTCATTTATTTTGAGAACATCATCGCTTGATACATATCATACATTACATACAACTAACCTTTACCTTTCAAGAAGGATACGATTAAATTCTCACAAAGTTCAAGCTATGAAGCTTTTACCTCAGTTGAATTACGGGAAAGTTCCTAAATCTCAGCAAAGATATTACCTCAGTTGAATTACAGACGAGTTCCTAAATCTCAGCAGAGATGTTTCCTCAGTTGAATTATGGACGAGCTCCTAAATCTCGACAGATATGTTTCCTCAGTTGAATTACGGACGAGTTCCTAAATCTTAGCAGAGATGTTTCCTCAGTTGAATTATGGACGAGTTCCTAAATCTCGAGAGATATGTTTCCTCAGTTGAATTACGGACGAGTTCCTAAATCTCGGCAGAGATGTTACCTCAGTTGAATTACAGACGAGTTCCTAATTCTCAGCAGAGATGTTTCCTCAGTTGAATTACGGACAAGTTCCTAAATCTCGACAAAAATGTTTCCTCAGTTGAGTACGGACGATCGAAGTTCCTAAATATCAACAGAGATGATTCCTCAGTTGAGTACGGACGATCGAAGTTCCTAAATATTAACAGAGATGTTCCCTCAGTTGAGTACGGGCGATTGAAGTTCCTAAATATCAACAGAGATGATTCCTCAGTTGAGTACGGACGACCAAAGTTCCTAAATATCAACAGAGACGACTCACCAGCAGAATAACGGATGACGAAGCTCCTAAAATTCTACTTCTCTCAACAAAGATCAAACTTCCCCAGCAGAATCTTCCTCAACGACAGGTATACAAGCTCCCGCTAAGCAATATCTTATGCGGTCGACACTCCTTCGGGTGGCATCTTTAAGCCCATCCCCTCGTCAGCAATTTCAAAATGGCATCTGTAAGCCCATTCTCGACATCACAAGACAATCACTAATTCATGCGAGTGCAAATTTCTGGGCACTCTAGTGTTCAATCCTCTTCCACCTTCGGATCACGAAAGGCACGAAAGCCAATCTGTATCCTCAGGTTTAAGAAGATTGAACAGGGGAAGTTGTTGTACCCCAAAATTTTCCCTCCCATATTTCTCAAAACATTTCAAGAAAGATCTCCAAGTTGCTCAAAGTAGCCCAAGGGTTGGCCAGACAAACTCTCTCCTAAGGCAGTCTACCTCAAATTAGGGTTTCATGTTGCATCAAGATACTTGATTCCAAGTGGTCCCAAATTCTCAACATTGTCCTAATATGTTCTCAAGATCACCCATGACAAGTTTCAAGCCTTGCAGAGGAAGTTTGCTCAGTCAATTGCTCAAAGGTCCAAAAATCGATTGTGCTAGGGCAAAAGTCAACTATGGCCCACATACAGTCAAACTTCAAGATTTTTGGTCAACATCCTCATTTTGAAGTATATTTCATCATTTGATCAAGGGTTGATCATGATTCATCAAGGATTGCTCATAATTCATCAAGACTCAAAAGTTGCTAAATTAGGGTTTTGTTGGAAAAGTCAACTCAACTTTGACCAAGCATAACTTTCTCATACTTTATGAGAAATGACCCATCCAAAATCTCATTTTTAAGAGGATGAAATTCCCTACAATCCATCTTCATCTACAAAGTTCAAAATATGCACACACAAGAAGTTATGAATTTGGACATTATAGATCATTTTGAAAAGTCAACAAAAACACCTTTTTTGTCAAAGCTTCATACATGATGATGGAATATCAAATTGAGATGTTATCAAAAGGGTTGATTAGAGGACATCTCAAGCTTTCTAAAAAGTCCAAGAACGCCTCCAAAGGTTCAAAATTGAGGAAGTTATGCATTGTTGAAGTTGACCTTTTTTGCAAAATTGCCAAAAGTCAACTATGCCCAAAACATCAAATTTTGCCAAATGGGCCCAATCTTTCTCACTTGTTTTGAGTTGGCAACATAGCCCATGTTCTCTAGCCTTTTCCAATTGTCCATATTTTATTTTTATTATTTATTTTGGTTTTTATTTGAATTAATTCAATTTAAATCAAATAAAATCAAATAAAATCAAAAATATTGAAAACCAAGGATTTTGTGATTATTTCATGTCTTAAATTACAGATTGCAATCATTCAAACTCGTTTAAAGGCATATGTGCACAAAAAGATTGAAAAAAAGCCATGTTTGGAAAGATCTTCAAAATGAATCAAATCAAATATCAAAAGCATTTAAGGAGGAAGATTTGGATACAATTACCAACCCTAATGCATTGCTTGGTACATATAGACTGCATGCAGACCTAAAAACAAGTTAGAAACAAGCGTGAGAAGGAGAACAAAATATGAAAAAAACCAAGAAAAAGTGTGAGATTGAAATCCCACTTAGAGGCATCCTCAAGGCTCGTTACTTATCCCAATCGCTTCCTGGAACTCTCTAGAAGCTAAAGCAATCAAGAACCGGTCCATTCCAGTCCCAGAACACGCTGTAAGTCGTTCACAACTTCGCCCTGTTCTTGAATTCACATGTTGTAATTTAAGCATTGTTAACATGAATTAATGGCATATTGTTGATCTATGAGACATTTGCAAACTTTATGCTTTATTTGATTTCATTTATATGGCCTATATTGTAAATCACCATTTCTAGGTTTTCGAGCTTGGTTTTAGGGTTTTTGTTTTCAGGAACAATTGGCCTTCGTAAGTGGTATGGTTGTGATCAGGAGGACGAAACAAACACAACCATGGCATTGGATGTTATTTCTATGGCCCATGGAAGATTTTGGAAACGTACAGACCTGTAGCAACGGACTTTGTCCGTAGGTATAGGTGTTCTAGCTTTTAGCCACGGTGTAGGGAAGAGGACGAATACGTGGCCAGCCTCCATTCGTTCGTTTGAATTTCGCGCGGAAAATCCCATTATTTTATTTGTTTCATATATTATTATTATTTTGTAATATGATAACAATCAAAACCAAGTGGCGTAGTGGTGGCCACGTGAGTACTTAAGGCGTTATATGCTGGAGGTCAGGGGTTCGATCCCTGCCTCCAGCATTTGCCATTTTCTTATTTTCTTTCAGGAGATCTAATGCGCGCATGAGCCAGGAGACCACCATATGCCTTCATCATCAAGCGTTCCAGATGGCCAGATGGCCAAATCTGATGGCCACCACTGAGGGTGCACCATAGGCCAAGTCAAACGCCTACGTATTGGATCCAAAAAGTCAAAACGGATCATCACTAATGGGCCCAGATTCCTGCTATTGGCACCCCCTTTAATCAGGCTCATCTCTATCCTTTTATATTTTTTTATTCTATTTAATTTATTTACTATTTATTTAATTAACCAAAAATTATTTTCTTTTTATAAAAAAAAATCACAAAAAATATTTTTATGTCCAATTAAAATTAGAATATTATTTTTAGCAATAAATTAATTAATTCAATTAGGTTGATTAATTAGGTAACTTTAATTTATTTTTGTAAATAATTAAAATCAATTAGAATAAATAGGTTTTATCACTAACTTAATTATTTTATTTCTTTCCTAAAAATAACCCAAATCTAAAAATATGTCCTTTAATCATTTTTCATTAATTAATTTAATTAACTAATTAATTGCATTTTTAATTTAGAAAACTTATTTCTTTTTAATAAAAACAACAAAAAACAATTTTCTCTTTTAATTAGGATAGAGGGGTCAAAACCATGGTTTCGCATTCGATCTAATTTTCTCGCGCGCTTTATTATTATTTTGCCCAATTATTGTATCTGCTCCTAGTTTGTAATAATTTAATTAGGACATTTATTTGTTTTTACCGCTTTTAATTTCAAAGGGTTTGTTTTTTGCTATGTAAATACCCGAAGCCTTGTAATAGCTTAGTTTAAATTCCGCGCTTTAATTTCTGCAAATATTTAACTGTTAGATGTTTGATAATAGGGTTTGCATGACAAGAATGTATGTTTAATTTTAAAACAGTTAGATCACCCTAAATGTGCAAAGATAAAATAATCTGAAACTGAATCACTCGCACATGCGCACTCCTAGGGTACACTCCTACTTGGTTGCCTTCGTAAACGGTCATTGAGTATAGGTTATTTTAGAGGTCGTCCTCTTGTCTAAAAGATCACAGTTGCCTCGGAAAGGTTGCCTCAGATATTGTTGCCTCAAATAATTGATCTAAGACATTAGGGTTACTACTAAGACATCCTAACATTGCTTTAGTGACCGTACGTCCCTTTCGAATTAACCCTCAAACTCCAACAACGGTGCTACCTACTCACTAATAGTGGGATAGCATTGTCTAAAGGAAACAAACATAGAATGATTCCTTTTTCGAGTAGGTAGATTAGTTCTTAAGTACTTGCTCAATTAAAACAAATTTTTTCACACTTACACTCCTTTACAAACAAGTTTTCAAAAACACTTCATTACACTCTTGAAGACAGAAGCAAGAGTTAAATTGAAGTTAAAATAAAAACTTTTCAAAACCCACAAACACAAAGAAAACAATTTTGAAAATGATGACCAAGTACCTAAGAGCCCGTAGATAACTACGGATAGAAAGGGTGCTAATACCTTCCCTTTCTATAAATCTACCCCCCGTACTCAGAAATATCTCGAAAAAGGAATTTTTCCATGCTTTTTTCCTTTCCTTGTTGGATAAAATAAAATACGGTGGCGACTCTTGCTTACCGCAACATTTTGCGAACACAAACGCAAAACGCAAACCAGCAAATTCCTTAAACAAATAGGGAAACCACGTCCCGATTCTGGCCACTGTATCATATAGTGACATGCCAAACCTCATGAACCGTCTTCTCGGAGTTTCAAACTGTTGGTGATTAGCAGGTGGTCTTTGAGCTAGAGTTGGATTGAATATTCGGACCGCATTAATAGACGGATGATCATTCTTCTTGGTACATGCCCTTGCCATGTACACAACATTGATTTCCTTCTTTGCAGCAAAAGGTTTCTTTACGGGATTAGAAGTGGAGGCAGATGCCATGGGGATCTTCCCGCTTTTGATGCTGCTCTCAACCCTTTCACTGGTTAAGATTAGCTCGGTGAAACTGGAAGAAGAACAGTCAACCAACAAGTTAAATAATGGACCAGATAAAGTGCCCATAAACATGTTAATGTGCCCCCTATCAGTCAAAGGTGGTTGAACCCTACTGGCAAGGTCTCTCCATTTTTGTGCATATTCTTTAAATCCTTCATTCTTCCCCATTGTCATATCTTGCAACTGAATTCTTGTTGGTGCCAAGTCGGCATTATACTAGTATTGGTGGTAGAAAGCGGTAGCTAAGTCCTCCCATGTATTGATACGGGAACCATCCAACTGGTAGAACCATTCTAGTTGCGTTCCGGTCAAGCTCTCTTGAAAAAAGTGAACCCATAGTTTCTTATCAGCGGTGTGTGGCTGTATCTTGCGCACATATGATTTCAGATGAACTTTTAGACAGGAAACCCCATCGTACTTTGCAAAGACTGGTATTTTGAATTTGTGGGGAATAACAACCCCAGAGATCAGACCTAAATCATCAAAATCTAAACCGGGGACAGCTTGGATTTTCACAACTTTCAACCTGTCTTCTAACTACTTGTATTTGATATCGACGGGTGGATACTGCTCGTCAAAATAATCATCATCAGACGCTTGATCATTAACACAGTCAGTCTGGGTACTCTTAACCACTACCGGGATATGAAGAACTGATTCCTTGAACCTTCTACCCATGTTGAGTAGAGCTTTCTTCTTGGGCTTCTTCTTAACTGCCAGCAATGCCATCATATCTTGCTGCCCCTTGGCTAGGGCCAGTAGAGTCTCTTGGAATTGAGAGTTTTGTGCCTGAAGATCCTTCACAGTTTTCTCTAGATCCATCTTGCTGAAATAAACCGTAGAAAGATAAGGAAACATGTTATGTGAAAACCTGTCATGTTATGATGCATGGAAAATGTATATGCAAATGATTTCAAGGATTAATGAGATTTAATTTGTATAGACAAAAGAATGAACAAACGTCAATTTTCATTAATTAGCTCAAAAATATTACACCATGCCTCTTGGGCTTACAAAATAACTTTCTAAGATAAAAATATTGAACACATCCTTTTCGGCGCGAGATAGGCATTCACACTTTGCTCTTCTTGTACCTGCTTCACAAGCTCCAAGACCCTCTTCTCACTAGCGTATAATTGAGCTTAGAAAGTATCTCGTTCTTCCTTCAACTGAATCCAACCTTTTTGCAAGTCTTCGAGAGAAGTAGTCATGTCGGGATGAAGGACGGTGTATGAGATATCTCCTTCAACCACAGGTTCCATGATAACTGGTAAAATGGAGGGATAAGGCATCACATGTTTCTGAGCACGAGTTCATATCCACTTAAGGTAAGGCTCGAGGGGAATGGAATTCTTGTGTCCTAGCGTCTTGCTATCCATTTTTCTTACCATCCTCCAGGCTCGTATAAACCTTTAACGGTAACCTTGATCGTCGCTCTCGTAGTCGAATACCACTCCTTGGATGAGCATATCATGTGGTCCATCCCTTTGGGAATAACCAAACTATCGTAAGGCTAAGCAAGGATTGTAAGTGATACCTCCTCTAATTCCAAGCAAAGGGACATTAGGGAATTCCCCATAACGGTTGATGATAGTAACATTCTCCAAGGATCGAGAACACCAACGAACATCTGAATGTCTAAGCGTCATCAGCCTATGGGACCACCTCAAACCTTGTTCGTTCTTCAACACAGATCGAGGAAGATGAGAAATAAACCATCTTTACAAGATAGGAGTACAACACATGAGTATCCCTCTCTTCCTCATAGTGCGAGAGTGAAAATAATATAGGATATCCCCCAACAAAGTAGGCACCGGATTGCGAGACATGAAGATTTTGACAGCATTTACATCTATGAGTTGGTCAGGGTTTGGAAACAAAACCATCTCATATATGATAAGGGCCAAGATTTCTTCAAAAGCTTGTAAGTCCAAAGAGTTCCAACAATCTTGAGCTTTCTCGAACAAGAACTTGGCTAAGAAACCTTTGACACCACTCCTTGTTTCCCAATTAGTTGTGATATCAGATTGTTGCAAGTGTAATGCTTGGGCAATCTCTTCAGGTTTTGGATCTCTTTCTGTACTGTTGAAGGGTAGTTGATTGAGAATCGGAATCCTTAAGAGTTGAGATAATTCTTCTAGAGTTGGTACAAGCTGATAATTGGGAAAAGTGAAGCAATAGTGTAAAGGATCAAGGAATTGGAACAACACCTTCATCATATCTTCATCAGTGTTAGAGGTAACCAAGCTTAGGAGGTGACCATGTCTTTCGGTGAATGAAGAATTCTTAGGGACCCTTGATACTAACTCTTTGAGTTGAAGATGAATTCTTACGAGATTGACTTGGATAGTATTCCTGCGGATAGAAGTCATGTCCTACAAAATAGAATAAAGATAACTTCCAATAATCCTTGAAATGGTTAGTGAGAATGAGTATGATGTTATGATGTTTATGATGTCATGTACAAGTAAGTATATACAAACAAGACAAACAAGTACTTAGGTTTAGGCTTGCATGGAGTCCCATAGGTAAGTACCCTCTTGAAGTTTAGTTGGCTCAAACCTGTTCTAGAAATAGTAACGGGATTCTAAGGGATCTCAATATCACTGTTCTGTCTTATCGGGCATTGTTTCAGCGTAAGCCTCTTTCACGGTGACTGAAACATCTCGAGAAGTCAAATATCAATGAGTGTAGTATTGAGTATCAATCAACTTCGGACTACAGCAAAGCCGGTTATCTCACTACGTCCTAATGGCCATGTTGGTCAAGTAAAGGTTATAAAAGTCAGTTAGTTCTTCATGACACCACACAGTGGCCCCGTATTCTCCTTGACTACTCAAGGGCTAGCGGTACCCACAAATGTGTCACACTAACGTAGCTATTGCTTAGACCATGTTGGTATACCCTACACAGTTTCCACAATGTATTGCTGCTTACCTATAAGGTATCCCTAAATTTGGGTAGAGGATTAGAACAAGCCCAAACAAGGAACCAAAATGTAAAGCAAACAAGTCAAACAAATGAAAGCAAATAAAGGTGATCTATCCCTAAGGTAACCACACTTTTAAAAAATTTCCCAGCAGATTCGCAAGTTCTGTGATATGGTGGGAGAACTGACTTGAGTGTTTTGCATTTTATCGCAAATGTTGCAGTTAGCAAGAGTCGCCACCGACTTTTCTTTTATCCAAAAGGAAAGGCTGAAAAGAACAGGAAATACCTTTGAGATTCTTTCTTGAGTTCGGGGGGTAGATTATGAAAAGGGAAGGTGTTAGCACCCTTTTCATCCATAGTTATCTATGGGCTCTTAGTTTCTTGCTAGATCACTTGCTTTTGTTTGAAAATGTGATTTGTGTGGTTTTGAAAGTATTTTGAAAAGGCGTCATTGTTTAGGCAAACTTTGTAATAGTTCTCGTTCGTAAGAACATATACAAAGTGTTGATCTTTTGAAAATGTTTCAAGTTTGGAAAATGTTTTGAAAGTGTTGGTGTTTGTTTTGAAAATAAGCAAGAGTGTTTGATTTGAAATTGAGCAAGCAACTAGGAACAATTTACCTACTCAAAAGTCTTAATTCATTTCTTCCTTTCCTTTAATATTGCTATCTTACCATTGATTTGGTAAGAAGCCTTATCTTTGGATGTAAAGGGATGGACATGGGTCATTGTATAACCATGATAGCAATGTTGTTAGAAATCTTAGAATCTTTCTTTGAGGGACTAAGATAATTTTGAAAGGCAACATTTGATAGCGTCATCAAGGGACTATGATCTTGTATTTTGACTGCTTTTTGCTAAGATATCCCACATGCATAACATGACCATTTTTGTAAGGCAACAAAGTGGAATTACCCTAAGGGTGCAAGTGTGCAAGTGTGTTGATTTACATGCATTGTTTTGTCTTGAATTAGGGTTTGCTAACTTGTTGATTTTATCTTTCCGTACAAACCCTAGTTTACTAGCATTTATATAAGATGATAAATTGCGGAAAGTAAAAATACTAAGCTATTACATTATTAGGGGAGGGGTATACAAATTTACAAATGGGGATTTTGCAAGAAAAATTAAACCTAATTTATTTATTACAACCATATTGAATAAATGTACAAGAATTAAAAAAATAATGTACAAATGCAAAATGGAAAAAGAAATGATTTTGTTTGGTTTTCATGAAAGGGTTTTAACCTAATTAAGAAAATGATTAATGAAAATCAAATAAAATTAACTTAAACTAATTAAGAAAGAATTTAAATTAAAAAGTATTTTTTAGGGTTTTTTATGAAAAGGTTTTAAAGTTAATAAAAAGAGATTAATCCTAAATTCTAAGTTAATTAAATTATCAAAGAAAATTAACATAACGCTAAGCCTAGATTAAATTAATTAAGAAAATAAATTTGTTAAGAAAATGTTTTTTTGGTCTTTTTTAATTTGAGAAAAATGTTTGAAATTTGAAAAGAAAAGAAATTAGAAGTTAACCCTAATTCTAATTTATTTACAAAGTAAAAGAAAGGTGTGAAGAAAATTAATTAATTTATCATGAAAATAATTTAATTAATAAAAACTAAGTTGATTTAAGTATTTTAGAAAAGTATTATTTTTTGGATTTTTTGATTTAGGGAAATACTTTTAATGTGTGTAAAAAAAGAATAATGAAATCCCTAGTTTACAAGTTAATTAATAAAAATAAAACAAAAGGGTAATTAAAATAAAATAATTTTTAATGTCAAAAATTAGTTTATTTAAGTAAAAACCTAGATCTAACATTTTTGTGATATTATAATTTTATTTTGATAAAATAAAAATGTTTAAACAAAAACAAATATGTAAAAAATAGTAAAAGAAAAATGAAATGGGCCAGGATGTATGAAAATTAAATAGGGAGTATGAAACAAGCAAAATGCCAGGCCCAACAACAGGGAGCCTAGCGCCTGTATTATGATCCAGTGGGGGAGGCTGGTGAGGGAGCATCGTGGAGAGGCGCTGGATGTGTTAGATCTGGGCTTGATTGAGATCTGATGGTGGAGGATGAAGGATGCATCAAGCGCACTAGGGGGTTGTTTGCACTGAATCTGAAATGAGAAAACATGAAAAAAGCAAAAGGGTACCACTGGGGCTCGAACCCAGGTCCCATAGGTTAACAGACGCGTGCTTTACTACTAGGGTGGCTATACATCCGTTTATTAATACAAAACCATAAATATATATTAGAAAACAACTCCCTGGTTGTTATCTTCTTCTTCCTCGCGCCAGAAGCCATTACCATACTTTTGAATTTTCTAACTTCTTCATTTCTAAACCAAATTGGAAAATACAGACATGAAACTTGCTTGAAATTTCAATACGAATTCAACCATGTAAGTAACTAAAGCTATAAATCCCAAATGAATGAGAATTTTGTTGGCCCTAAACTGAAACCTAATTTTTTCAGAAACTCTAAACTCAAAATTCTCCCTACTCAATCAATATAAATGAAAACTATGGATACATACAGTTTCAGGGCAATGATATCTACATTTTATCTTTGAAAATGGAAGCCTAACAATACCTAAATGAAGAGATGAAAGTTCAGAAAAATACCTCAAAAGTTGGAGATCGTGAAATGAGTTTGAGCTTGTTTCAAGTGATGGTGATGATCAGGTTAGCTTCCTTGAACCTCTAGGAAGCTAATGCAATAGCTGGCTTGAACTGAGAGCAGTTGAAATGGCATGGAGAAGTCAAGATGCAGACCTCTGTTTTTGGTTATGGAGGATGGTATAAATGGTGTTACAGTTTGCAAACAGGTATTAGTATGGTTTGTGTATGATGCTAAAAAGCTTTTGGAAGTATTAAGCCAAGAAATGCACGAGTGGTTTTGAAGATTGAAGTTCAAAGTCAGAAATGACACAAAAATGGAGGTTTTGTGCAATTTCTGGCTTGAGAGAATTTAGGAGTGCTTAAGGGTGTTCAAACTCGTATGTTTGCTTGCAAATAACTTGTATAGTTATAAGCAAGAGGTCTTAGGGTTTGAAGTTGACAGATCTATGAGATATAAAGTTATGGCTATGTTACTTGATTTTGAAGAAAAGTGGGAAAACATGTTTCAATGTGTTGTACAAGAATGGTATGAGTTGGTAGGAGGTTCTAGCCATGTTGCTTTTGGTTTTTGACTTTGCTTGTGTTCAGATGAAACAAGATAGGAGATCTATGCATTGACTTTGTGATTAAAGTCACTTTTCCAAAATGGAAGTGTGAACTTTGTTCCATTAATGGAATAATCACTTGGACAATGACTCAAGCACTTGGATCATAGCTCATATAGTTGTATAATCTTATGATTATGGATAAATTTAGAGGTTAGAATCCTGTAAATTAATATTTATGCAGTATGGGTGTGGATTGGATCAAATGTTCATCATGAAAATGACTTGAAAAACAAGTTTGAAACCCTAACTTCTTGCCTTCGATTCACTTAGCTCAAGCATGATCTCAATGAGTTCTTGGACATTTTGGAAATCTTGTAACATTCTATACAACCTCTATGTTGTAAATTTTTGAAGATTCATATTGGAAATATGTGAAAACTTTCCATGAAGTTAGGTCAAAATCCTGCCTAAACTAGGGCAAAATTTCACTAAGTTTCCAAGTTTCCTGAACATGTATTCACAAAATCATAACTTGAAATCCATGCATTTCTAGGAGAAGTTGTGTTCTACAATGTTTTAGATCTAATTGAGATATATAACTTTAATTTTAGAAGTTTCCTTTGAATCATCTTGCATCATGGTGAAAAGTTTTCTCAAAGTTGTGAAAAAATATGAAATTTTCAACACTTTAGAAAAATTTCTAAGTTTAGAAATTTTTACTTTTCAAAATGAAATCTTGACTTTTTGATTTCTTGATGAACAAGTTTCATATTTTTACATGTTTTGATGAATTGTGATCTTTGACACTTGATTTTGACCAATAAGTCAAAGTTTGACTTTTCAGTGTACAGTTGACTTTTCATCAATTGACTGAAAATCAACTGTCAATCAATTGAACTTGAGGAATGTTTGAGCCATGCCATTAGGTAAAAATGAAACAATTTAATCCTTGAGATCATGTCTTAAACCAACCAATCAAAACCCTAATTTTGACCATTTTACCCTTTTGATGGTCTGATCAATCTTGAGGAATTATGATCCAAACTTGATCAAATGACATATATGAGTTCATAATGTTGATATGGATAAAAAATTATGAAGTTTGACTGTAAATTGAATACAATTGACTTTTTCCCTAATACAATTGACTTTTAGGTCAATTGTTCAATTGACTGAGCAAAAATATGATCCAAGACTTGAAACTTGACATGAGCAATCTTGAGGTCCAAATTGATCCACGAAAGTCATATGAGGCATTAAAATTCCAATTGTCCTTGTGCAATCTCAAACCCTAATTTTCAGTCATTAGTGCTTGAGGAGGTGTCTTGAGCTGATCAACCCTAGTGCAGTCTTGAATCCAAGAAGATCTTGTGGGAGATTATTGAGAAATGAGAGGGCAAATTTTGGGGTACAACACTAAGTATAAGGGATTTTACTCCTAATCATAAGCCCTTTAAGCTTAAGGGCCCATTCGAATAGGGAGGGGTGTACATTTTTTTAAGAACTTGTTGCTTCAATCATTTTTGGTCCATTGAATTGCTAGCCCATATTCTTTTTTGAACCCATCATGCTAAGACTGTTGACTACAATCAACTTTTTTGTTTAAATCTTTTATTTATAAATTTCCATAATTAAGTCTTTATTAATTATTAATTTAAGCATGATGTTATTATTATTAATACTATTATTATTTATTAAGTAAAATATATTAATTATTTTATTATTTTTTGAAATGTTGACTAGAGTCAACCAAACCAAAACTAGGGTTTTCAACCCAAAATTCCCTATCCGCTGTTCTACATCAAAATTACACAAACCCAAAGCCTAGGAAAGTGCATTGTATAGATTCAACAAGACAAATGCATACTCATCAAAAACTAAAACAAATTGAGATCTTCGTAAATCAAATCTGAAAATTAATATTTGTTTTATTTACTGAAAACGAATCTACACAATAACAAGGTCCAAGTACAGATTACAAAACCCTAATTCCGAACAAAATCTTTGTAAATCAATTTACAATAAATTGAATCCCTAAACAAATCTAAATCTTCCTAATTCCTAAATCAATTATAATTTGTAACGGCGATCATAAACAAAACTTTCTAATCTATCTCTAACCTAAGACTATAAATAGACCTAAAAAATTCTAAAGAAGGGGGGGAGAAGATATATGAAAGAAGAAGAGAGAAAGCAGAAGTAGCACATCAATCTTCTTGAGATCTGGGTTTCAACTTCTGAAACCCTAGATCTGTGTTGCGCCACCGTCACCTTCACACCAGCATCATTGTACCTTTCAAACACACACACACACACACACAGAGAGAGAGAGAGAGAGAGAGAGAGAGTGAGAGAGAGAGAGAGAGAGAGATAGAGAGAGAGAGAGAGAGAGAGGAGAGAGAGAGAGAGGAGAGAGAGAGAGAGATCAGAGAGAGGAGAGGAGAGAGAGAGAGAGAGAGAGATGACGAGACGAGAGAGAGAGACGAGAGAGAGAGAGAGACAGGACAGACATAATGAGAGAGAGAGAGAGAGAGGGAGAGAGAGAGGAGATGAGAAGGAGATTAGAAGGAGAAGTGAAAAATATGAAAGGAGAACTATATGACCAGTTTCACTGTAGTAGAGGTAATCTAAAAAAACTTAGCTTAGGGTTGTCAATTATTGTTGAAGGCTTGCATGATTGATGTTTGATTGTTGCGGTTTCAGAAAATTTGGGTTTCTAGGGTTAGGGTTCTAACCTAGGGTTATGGTTCTTAGATTATAGGGTTAGGGTTCTTGGGGTTGTTTGAAAATCAGGGTTAGGGTTCATCGTTGTTGTGTTCTGGGTTTTTGTTGGTTAGTGTTCATTGTGAACCCTTAGGGTTCTTAGGTTTCATAGAACCCAATGAAGATACGATGGTGGGGTATGAATGATTGAAGTTTCCGGTTGAATGTCAACCATAAAACTGGGTTGAAAGGGTGGTTTATGGTGACTTGTAGTGGTGACCCCCGATTGGGGCGATCTCCGGCATGCCATAATTCTATAGAGAAGGCAGAGCCTCTCTCTCTAGAAATAATAAAGGGTTTTGTTGTTCATTGTAGAGAGAGGAAGAGAAAAGAAAAATGGGCTCTCGACCCAGTAATTTGTTTTATATAACCCTCCCTAATTTTGTGTCTGCATCTCCATGAACCTTACCGTGTGCTTCTCATCATAACCCTTGGATTAACATCAAACGATCCAAAAGTGTGCGTCCAACATAATTCAATGACCTTTCCCACACCTTGTTTGTTGGATCAGGAAGCTATTTTGGGCCTAGCCAATCTCTAATCATGCCTCCCTATTGCCTCAGTTTGCTACCCACGCTAGGAATCACACCCTCTGTGCTACTGGGCCAAGTTCAATATCTGAACTTAGGCCCTTGCTGAACAAACCCACAGGGTTTACTACTACGTTAGAAATTACACCATTTCTGCATTTGGGCCTGAATTCAATATCTGAATTCAGGGCCCTACTTTTAACACCCCCTATTTTACTTAACCTAAACAAAATACACCCCCGTGTTTTTTTATAAAATTATTTTTTATTTTATTATTTATATTATTATCGTAATTTTATATTTAATATATTTATAAAATTCAAAAATTAATTTATTATTA